>JAMXBD010005158.1:0-25221 GCA_024138025.1 Combretum micranthum
GAAGGATTTCTCGAGATAGCCAAGCCATGACTCATTGACCAAAAGAATGAGAAATTTGTTTAGAAGATAAGAGGGAACAAAGCGTCCAGGAATTGAAACGACGACTGGTTGGTACCAATTTTGGTTCTACGGACCCGAAAAAAGTCCTATACGGTGCATAGTGAGCCTCAAGGAATGGCCTTGGATGCGTATTAATGCAGGAAGGGAAAGCTATTGTCTGTTTCTCGACAGTTGAGACACCATGAGAAATACCCTACATGATCTGGAATTAGCCGCAGTTGTCTTCGCCTTGAACTATGAGACACTATTTATATGGACAGAGGTGAGATATACATGGATCATAAGAGCCTTAAATCTTGTTCACAAAAAGGAGCTAAATATGAGACAAAGAGATGGTTAGAACTAATAAAAGATTATGATTTGGGAATAAATTATGTCCAGGGAAGTTAATGCAGTTACGGATGCCCTAAGTCAGAAATTATGGGGAAGTAGCGCTTGATCACAAGTCAAAGGGATTGGTTAGGGATTTTGAGAAATTAAAGATTGAGTTTATAGACCAAAGTGCTGAGCTTCAGATAGCCAATCTGGCATTAGACGACCCTAATAGAAAGAATCAAAGAAGCCCAAAGGTATGATGAAGTGATACAAAAGATTAAAAGGGAAACCAAGTAGGAGAAAGTTTGATTTGCAATAGAGAGGATTTAATCAGAATGAAAGGAAGGTTGTGTGTACGGAAGACGAAGAGTTGAGGAAGGAAATAATGAGTGAAGCTCATAACTCGGTTATACCATACATCCGGGAGGTACAAGTGTACTAAGATTTGAAGAGTCGTTATTGGTGAAACGACATGAGAGAGATGTGGAGTTATGTAATGAAATGTCCGGTTTGCCAATAGTGAAAGTAGAGACCAAAGGCGGGTGGTTGTTAAAGCCTTTACCCATTCTGGGTGGAAGTGGGATCAGATATCTCTGGTTTTGTGTGTGGTTTCCCAAGACTCTTCCGATGTGATGTTGTATGGGTAATAGTGGATCGGGTTAACAAGTCGGTGCACTTTTACCCATAAATATGACTTATTCAATGGAAAAGCTAGCTAAGATCTATATCGGGAAATCGTACGGTTACATGGCATAGCTGTAGGATTATTTCGGATAGAGACCAAGATTTGTGTCTAAGTTTGGACAAGTCTGCAAAAGAGTTTGGGCACCAAGTTGCATTTTTAGTACAGCATATCACCCTCAGACCGGTGGACAATTTGAGCGGACAATCCAAACCCTGGAAGACATGTTGAGAGCGTGTGCCTTGGAATTTAAAGGGAGTTAGGATAGTCATGTGCATCTAATCGAGTTTGCTTACAATAACAGCTACCACTCAATTATTCAGATGCCACCCTATGAAGCTCTGTACAGAAGGCGCTGTAGATCCCCCTTGTTTTGGGATGAAGTGGAAAAGATAGCTATTGAGCTGGAATTGGTACAAGCAGCCACCGATAAAGTGAAGGTAATCCAGGAAAAAATGAAAGAAGCTCAGGATAAACAAAAGAGTTGGGCAGACTTGAAAAGAAGGGAACTCGAATTCAAAGTAGGTGACCATGTGTACCTGAAGATAAGTCCGATTAAAAGTATTAAAAGAGTACGTACACAAGGAAAGGTGAGCCCGAGATATATTGGACCTTTTGAAATCTTAGAAAGAGTCGGAGGTCTGGTGTATCAGCTAGCTTTACCACCAAATCTATCCGGGATTCACGTCTTCCATGTGTCAGTATTGAGAAAGTATGTGGCCGACCCAGAAAGGATCTTGGAATTGGAACTGATCCAACTGAAGGAAAACTTGACATACGAAGAACACCCCGTAAAGATATTAGATAAGAAAACTCAAAGGCTACAGAACAAGGACATTCACTATGTTAAAGTATTATGGAGAAATCATGCCTTTGAGGAAGCAACTTAGGAAGCTGAGGAGAAGATCAGAACAAAATACCTTGAGTTATTTGAAGGATAAGGTACGTCAGTTCAGTTTTGAGGACAAAACTCTGTTTAAGGTGGGGAGGTTGTAAACCCCGGTATTCTTAGTAGTTCAATAAACCCTGGGAGTTAAAAGGTGAAACCCTAATCCAGTCCAGTTTAAGTCTAGTGAGAGAAGCTTAGAAACTCTAAATTCGACTTTCCTTCGATTTCATAATAAAAGAAGTTTTATAAAGTAAATGAATATGAATTATTGTTTTAAAGTATATTTTAAACCTTAAAAGTTTTAAATTCGGGAATTTTTCAATTCCGGGCCTTCTCGAGCTCGATTAGGGAAAAACGTGCCCCGGGACCACAAACTCAGAAAAATATTCCATAATATTCACTCGAACCAAAATTTTTAAGGATTTTGAAAATATAAATTTATAATTTTTCGGGCTATAAAAATTACAGTTATAGCATTTTTCCGTATTTTCGTTACAACCGGTAAAGTAGATATCTTATTACCTTTCACAAGTACAACATACACTACACACTACCATACCCTATTTTACATCCTTACAACTATCATTACAATTTTCTTTTCCAAGAAATTTTGTTTCCTAATTAAATTATTACATTTATTACATTTTATTACATAAATTAAATTTTATCAAATTTCAATTCTCTCTCTCTCTCTCCCACACCCCTTCACCGGCACATCCCCCTCCCCAATTCCCTCCAATTTGTTTTATTTTACTCATTTTACTACAAACAAACCCTAATGCACATGATATATAAACTCATTTTCTACTCTCTCTCTTCATTTTCACTCTTTAAAATTTTTACAAGGTTGAAAAACTCTCTCCTTCCTCTCTCTATGTTGTAGTGACAAGCACACACACACACACTCACCTTCACAACTCCATTTCATCTTCTTTTCATCTCCAAATCTCCATTAATGTGATGATTTTAAGCTTTGTTATTACCAAATCTTGTAATGGCAAGACCATTCTTGAGTGTTTTTCACTTTTGATCCCAATGAGCATATGCTAGGGACATGAAAACACTAATACAAGAATATAAAGCCATCACAAGAAGTGGATCTAGTGTTTAAAAGAGTTTTTGTTGGAATATCATCTTGTTCATGCATGTAAAGTAGAGATCTAGCATAGAAAGTTATGTTCATGCCATGAAACTCATGATTCATGCACTATATGTGGTAGATCTAATGTTTAGACATTCATACCTTAATCTACATTTATGTTCATATGGTTATTTGAGCTTTCATTCATTAATGATCATAAAAGCTTAGCCTTACATGTGTATAGATGTGTTAGATGATAGATCTTCATGTATATGAGGGAAGAAACTTGAAAAAGAAAGATTTTTGCAAGAAATGTCTTATGGAAATTCGGATGATTTTAGAACCCTATTTTAAAAACCACTAAAACCATCTTGAAACTCATATTTTACTTGAAAAATGAAGGGTATGTGTGATAGGTATCTTTAAGGAGAAATTTTTATAAGTTAAAGTGAGTTTAGGAATGAGTAATGTGCAAAACAAGTAGTGGAGTTAGAATGGAAAATCTTGAGATAGTGATTAGTTTGTTAAGTTCGTAATTTGGAGTAATGCCTACATAAACACCTAGTATTCAAGCTTAAATTGAATGTTTATGAGTTAAATGAAGTTAGGAAATAGATATAATAAAGCTTCAAATTTTGGTGCATTAAACAAGTTTTCTCTTAGGAAGAATGCAAGAAAAAGAAAATTTCCAAAATTCGGATTTTGTGAAAAGCTTGTTTAAAAACATATTTGCCAAGTGAAAAATGTGGATTTTTATGCATAAATGAAGGTCATGGATAATATAGATGTTAATGAATTTATTTAGATAACAAGTAAATTCTAAGAATAAAATCCTAAAAACCCTAGGGAAATGCAAAGTTGGAAAAAATAGATTTTTAAAAGTGACATTATGGAGTTTTATAATAATTAGGTTCATAAGAGTTCATCATCAAAAATCATCAAGACCATGCATATATTGAACTCATTACATGACATTCATACTAGGAATTCATTCATATACCATCTATGCATGAATCATCAACTAGAAACATTTTTATCAATTGCGAAGCAATTTTTCGAAAAGGGGAAAGTTACAAAACAGATCTGATCCTAATGTTCCATAACCTTAATGTTTTCAAAACTTGAAAATAATATTATAAATAGATAGATCTTTCGAAGTAGATAGAAATCGATATAAAATTTGCTAAATTCCGAGTTAAAATGACCAAGTTATGGCCGTTTTAAGTTGGAACTTTTACAAATAGCGAGAATTCCAATTTTGCCTAGCTTAGATGCATAGCTTGAACTAGTTAAGTGATGAGATTCTTATTAGGTTGTTCTTATTTGGTAGGTGATCCTAAGCACAACGATACCCTACCACCCGACTACTACTATTAAGAGATGGGCGTACCATGGCCGAGTGAGTATTACTTCCGCTCTCAATTATTGTTTGTGATTGTAATGATAGTAGCATTAGTTGTTTAGGAAAAGATAAAAATGATTATGCATGATGGGGTATATGGGAATTATATACTTGTCTGCTGTTGATATGTGAAGTTGAACTTAAGGAATATCGAAACCGGGTGTTAAGCTGCTGCTTGTATAGCAAGGAGTTATAATTGATTGTCTGCGAATAATTATTGGTCACCTAAAAGAATTGGATTAATCTATTATTGGACCTCAATTATAATTGAACTCATTCATATCACGACGGGGATGGAGCATTAGCATTTGTGGTTTTTCGTGATCCATAAAACGAAATTGTCGGTTAATCGTGATCCATAAAACGAAATTTTTGGTTAATCGTGATCCATAAAACGAAATTGTTAGTTAATCATGATCCATAAAATGAATTATTGTTCAGTTGACCGTGAGCTTAAACGGCGTCATACCG
The DNA here is from genome assembly GCA_024138025.1 of Combretum micranthum. Lineage (NCBI taxonomy): Eukaryota > Viridiplantae > Streptophyta > Magnoliopsida > Myrtales > Combretaceae > Combretum > Combretum micranthum. The sequence continues at coordinate 4,901 of JAMXBD010005158.1, forward strand.
CAGGATTCGTTAATCTGCTAACCCGGGATGGAAGGCACAAGTCCATTCACATATGATTTCCGGCTGGTCATATGTTTGTTGAACTCATTTGTTTGATATATTTCATTTGCTTGAATGATCACTTGCTTGAATGATTTGTCTTAATTATGGTATGGAAGTTTTCACTCACTAAGCTAGTTAGCTTGCGTCCTTATAGTTTTTACTTGTTGTAGCATGAATTCATTTGGCTTAGGCCAAGGCAGGCTACAACCCAGGTACCGGAGCTAAGAGTTTCCCTTAGAAGTTTATTTCGATTTTGTTTATATTTCCGTTGGAAAATAAAGGACTCTGGATGACTGTAATGGACTTAATATTATTTTGTGGGGGAATGCCCCTTAGACTTTGTAAATTATATATGTGTTTTGGTTTATTATCTATGGCTAATGGATGCCATATTAAACTTCTTAACTCCATTGATTGAGTATTCTATTATCGTAAAGGGACGCTTTACATCTATGCAAGACTCCTAAAGGGCTCAGGTAGAATTTCGAGAGTCTTATATAGTATATGGCAGACTGTTACGTTTAGGATACCCCTATGGTGCGTGACAAAAGAAATGAATGCAAGGATTCAAATAAAATGGGACTTATAATAACAAAGGAGAAAATCTAAGAAAAAAGTGGATACCATATGCTTTTATTTTGTGTTGCTAAGAATATATATAAGGTAAAAGTTAGTGACCTTTAAATGAGTATTTTTCATTAATGGATTGTATATCTACTTTTGAATTGAATGTTCTTTTGTTAAGAAAAAACTGAGATTAAAACTTGTTTTGGTTGGATTAGCCTCAAAATTTTAATTAAAGCACTCTAATTGTAAGAAACTAGTGCGGTTAGAGCAAAAAGTACAAGAAAAGCAAGTTAAAAAAGGGGGAAAACAAGAATTGATGCTTGAATCAGAAAAATTGTACTATTTATGATAGAAATTTTGCTCTTAAATTGTTTTGCTTGAGGACAAGCAAAAGTTCAAGTGTAGGGGAATTTGATAAGATCATATTTTACACAACTTTAACAAGTAATTTATGATTGATTTGAGTTGAATTTCATAAAAAATTGTCACAATTGGTACTCGGATTGTTTAGGTTTATGTTTCAGGTCAAAAAAGCAAATTGAGTTGATATTGAAGAATCTTAGGAGATATGCCAGCTAATCTGGATCATATGCTGCCAGTGTATAGTCAGCTTAGAGGATGATCAACATATTAATGCTTCAAAACTGCCTCTACACTACCGGCTTTCCACCAGCTTTGATGAAGAATAGAATCAAAAAATCAAAGGCCGGCAAATCTGAATTGATACGCCGCCGGCCTTGGGATGACGTATGAAGAAGATCAAAAGCCAAGTATTTAATGTAAACCCCGGAAATTCTCCACATTAGTATACGACTCTAAAGTAGAATGTTTGAACTAGTTAATAGACTTAGATCCTAATAAAAGCCTAAAAATAGGTCAATGCACTGAATTTGGTTAGATGAGAAATTAGAAATCGAATAAAGAACTTCTTTAACCCTAATTGATACCAAAAACGAGATTTCGTATCTTGAACTGATAATTCAAGATATGATTAAAAGAAACTCTAAAATTCAAACCCGAAATTTGTTTTACAAATAGATTTAAATAGAAAAATATAAATATAGAGATTAAATGATTGCTTTCGAACTCGACAATGATTTAAGACTAAAACAATGAGTAGTAATGAGTTTATGTTTGGATTTAAACTCTAAATTCTAGATCCCTAGATAGTAATAAAAGTTACTAATAAGATTTCATGATAGGTATCGAAACTAAAGATATATATATATATATATATATAGTTTTGTCTCTATATCGAGTGCGATATTAAGTAGTTAATTAACTACGCTTATAGATAAGAAACGATAACCTAAAGATAAACTGTTAGGATCATAAAACACAACAAAAACATAAACTGATAAATAATTCAAGATCAAAACTTTAAATAAATAATAGAATCACACTTTTGTTCTAATTAGGGTTTTCTTAAGCTATTGGAGCCCAAAACAAAAATTGACCTAATGAGTTAAGGAAACCTTAATCGCGGGAGATAAAATTCAACAAATAATTAATCACGTATATACAAAACTTCAAATTGTATTATTTGATAATCTAAGTATTTTGTGTAATCCTATAAACATATTTTTGTACAAAAACTCTCAAATATTAGCTAATTTGCACCTGTATAACATGCTAAATTATCCTAAAACTGAAACCCTGGTTTTCTTAGTAAACGAGTAAACTCCATAAATCGGAAATCAAAACTCTAAATAGGATTAGTACAACAACCTACGAACCCTAATTCTGGCTTTTCTTCGATTTCTATATAGAAGAACCTCTATAGAATAATTTAATGTGGATTATTGTTTTATAGCATATTTCAAACCATACAAGTTTGATTTCGAAAAATTTTCTATTCCGGGCTTTCTCGAACTCCATTACGAAAAATCGAGCCTCGGAACTAGAAACTCAAAAAAATATTCCGGAATATTCGTTAGAAGCAAAATTTTATAAGGATTCCAAAAATATATGTTTTATAATTTTTCGGGTTATAAAAATTTCAGTTATAGCCTTTTTCCTGTATTTTTCTTACTACCGGTAAAGTAGATGTCTTATCTACTATTATTACTATTCATAAGTAACTACTACACACACCCATACCCTAGTCTTACATCCTTACAAACACTCAATTATATTTTTTTTCCAAGAATTTTTGTCTCTTAACAAATTATTACATTTAATACAATTTATTACACAAATTTCAATTTCAAATAAAATCAAAACACTCCCTCTCTTTCACTCATTAGTGGCGGCACAACCCCCTAAATTTTCCCCAATTTGTTTTATTTTATCTCCTTTTTATAAAGAAAACAAACCCTAAATTCCTTTAATATAAATAGTCTCTTATTTTCTCTCTCATTCATTTTATTCCATTGTTCCAAAAGCTCTCAAACCCTCTATTCTTTTCCTCTCAATGCCATGACTTCCCTACACCACACACACACACAAGCTTCAATTTTCTTCTCCATTTCTCATCTATTTCAAGCCTTAGGTGATAATTCCTAAGCCTTACTACCACTTAATCTTGTAATGGCAAGATTATTCATGAAAATTTTCACTCAAAGTCCCCATGAGCACTTTCTAGGGACAAGAAAATGCTACTACATGAATATTAAGCCATCACAAGAGTAGATCTTATGTTTGATCAAGTTTTTGTTGAGGATATTTCATGTTCATGCATGTAGAAGTGGAGTAAAGTAGAGATCTAGCATAAAAATTTCATGTTCATGCCTTTAAACTTCATATCATGCATCATAAGTAGTAGATCTAGCTTTTAGATTGTTATACCATGGTTGACATTTATGATCTTATGAATGATTTATGTTTTCATGCATTCATACTCATGAAGGCTTTGTTTTAGGTGTATAAATGTGATAGTTGGTAGATCCTTAAGCAAATAAAGCAAGGAACTTGAAAAGGAAAAGTTTTTGTTTAAAATACTCAAGGTCAAATTCGGATGATTTCAAGACCCTATTTTAAAAACCCTTTTATCAACTTTAAAACTCATGTTTTATGTGAAAAATGAAGGATATAGGTAATAGGTGTAAGCCCCGGAAAATTTCAGTAAATAATTTCAAGATGAACTTCGAGAATAAACCCTAAAAATCACTCCAAATTAAAACCGAATTTCAACTAGTCCAAAAACACGAACGAATTCATAAACTTCTTAATCTTGAGAAAATGAAAATCTTTAAAAATAAAATAAGAACACAGTGGTCTTCAAATTCAAAACCACGACGTACGAAAAAAAATTCCATATTTAACTCCGACTTATAAAATCAGGTAATATAAAGCCCAAAAACAAACTATTAAAAAGTAAATAATGATTGATCTTCGAAAATAAAACTCAATTCAAGAATTCCGAAAATATTAAGAAATATTAAGTATTTATAAAAATAAAATTTAAAAATAAATTTCTCAAATTAAATATGTTGTATAAACACAAATATCAGTTTCCAAATTGGCAAAGGTTTAAACCGGAAAAATCACCCGGAAACCCTAATCGGAATGCAATAGCCTAAGTCCGGCAACCTAGTGCCCCTAACCCTAGAGGCCGAGATGTTTAAATATAGAATAGCTCATAGTAATATAAGTTTGTTTAAAAATATCAGATTGGTAAATTTTTGACCTATTTCAAACCCGTTCGGATACAGACTTCGAAAAGCGTGTCCCGGGCTCGAGATATAAAAAATATACCAATAGTACCGTTAGACTCGTAATTTCATAAGATTTCTAAATATATCAGTTTATAATTTTTCGGTTATAAAAGTTACAGTTATAACCTTTTATCGTATTTCCATTATTACCGGTAATTGATTAGTCTTTTGCACTATTCATTTTTATTTCATTACAAAATTTTATTTTTTTATAAAGCCTTATATTTTTAGATAAATATTTTTATGTTATAGAAAATTTTGTTTTTCTAAAATTTAATTCGTTTCGGGTCTTTACGGGATCAGATTTGTTTAAGATCCAATACTAAAAATAAAATAAATTAATTTAATAATTGAAAATATTTTAAAAATATTTTTTTTCATAAAATAATTTTTTAGAATTTTTCGGGTTATAAAAATATTATTTATAGCCCATATTCGCGTATTTTGATCGTACCGGTAACATATTTGTTAAATTACTAAAATAATTCAAATAATTATTTAATTTTAAATATGAAAATTCTGCTAAATATTTGGAATAAATTTTCTAATTTTATTTTATTTTAATTTATTTTATTAATAAAGTACTTTTACAACCCATACCTTCAAGTACACCTTACACATATCACTTCCTTTTCACTTCAATCTTTCTACACATAATCCCACAATTCATGGCAGATTTTTGACCCTATTTATGGCTGCCATTGTCCTTTATCCACTCATATTTTGACTAAAATTAATTATATTTCAATCCTTTTTCAAAAAGTTACATTACACATTAATTACACAATTTAATTCAAGTCAAATTTCAACACTTCCTCTCTCTTTCTCTTCCCATTTTGACGTGCAGCAGCCCCCCTCCTTGGCTGCCCATGTTTTTTTTTTTTCTCTCATTTATTACAATTAAAACACTCATTTCTCTCACTCCTTCATTTATTCACTTTTCCTCTTTCATTCTTTAACCTTTTCTCTCTCTATTTCCTCTCTTTTCTTTTCTTCTTGTTCATGTTTCTCCAATAAACAAAGCTGCCCCCTTCTTCTTCCATGGCTTCCACACTTCATTTTTAAAGATTTTCTAAGCAAATCTTCATCCCAAAGCTCCATAGGTGATATAGGTAAAGTATAATGAAGGTTTCATGCATCAAATGAACTTCCATAAGCTTAAAAGCTTAGGATGATGATGCCAAAAATGAAATCTTTCTCTTCTCCATTTTTATTACCTTGTATTATAATTATTTTCTTGTTTAAAGTTATTATATTTTGTAGATCTAACTTTTTATGGCTTTGATTTTTGTTTATGCCATAGATCTTGTTATTTAAGTTGTTATTTTTGTTATTCCTTATGATTTATGCATAGATCTAGCATTCACATGTCTATCTTAGTGATTCATGCATGTAAAACTAGTTTAGAAAACTAGATCTAAAGTTTTGAGTTCATAGATGCATTAGATCTTTGTTTATGTTCATGAACAACTTGCTATAGCTTGATGATGGTAGGAAAGTTGTAGGAAACCCAAGATCTATTTTGTTTTCAACAAAAATCAATTTTGAAAATTCGGATGAAAATGGAACCCTATTTAGAATAGTGGTTTTTCAACTTTAAAATGTATATTTTTCATTTAAAATGAAGGGCTTAGGGTATAGATACCATGAATGAAAGATTTTGATAAGGAAAGTTTAGATCCATGATGTTTATAGCTTATTACCATGCATTTGTTTTATGTTTATGATCATATTAATTATAGATCTTAGTTATAAACTCAAACAAAATTGTGGAATTCGTATTTTGGTAAGGCCCCATTTAAAAACTACTTTCCAAGTGTCAAAATGTAAATTTTACTTAAGAAAATGAAGGCTTAATATATGTATATCATCAAGACTTCTTTTTACAATGATCAAAAGTGATTTCCAAAAGTTATTTTCAAAATAAAAATTCTATTTTCGGATTTTGGCCAAGGCCTATTTTAAAAACATGTTTTCCAACTCAAAAATGAAGTTTTTATTTAAGAAATGAAAGGCTCATAAGATATGATATGTAAGGAATGGATTTTCATGAGCTTAGATAGATTTTATCAAAAGATATAACCAAAAATAAATTTTGTAAATTCGGATCCCAACTAAGACCAATTTTTAGAACCCATGTATCAACTCTAAAACTCATGCTTTATGTGAAAAATGAAGTATATAGGTAATAGATATCATTAAGCAATGATTTTTACAAGTTAAAATGAGCTTAGGCATGAGTAATGTGTAAAACAAGTAATGGAATTAAAATGGAAAAATTTGAGTTAGTGATCAAATTGTCAAATTCGTAATTTAAGATGATGCATATGTAATCACTTAGTATTTGAGCTCAAATTGCAATTTTTATGTGTTAAATGAAGTCCTTAGACAATAGATGTAGTAAAGTCTTAAATTTTAATGCATTAAACAAGTTTTTCCCAAGTGAATCATTCAAAAAGTGGATTTTCTAAAATTCGGATTTTTGAGTAAATCATATTGGAAAATATATTTGCAAAGTGTAAAATGCAAATTTTTGTGTGAGAATGAAGTCCTTAGTGGTTATGTATGATTGAGCCCTAATTTTCTAAATATCAAATGATTTTTACTCAAAGGAATCACTCAAAAGCCAATTTTTACCAAATTCGGATTTTGGAATCAACCCCACTTGAAAACATGCTTACAAAGTGTAAAATGGAAATTTTTATGTAGAAATGAAGGTCATAAGTAATATATATAATGAAGACTCAATTTTGACAAAAATAATTATATTTTCTTAAGTAACAAATCCAAAACAAATGGAAATGATAAAAGTTAGAAAACTAGATTTTTCATAAGTAAGTGGTTATTATGGTCTTGCAAAATAAAAAGTTATAAAATTTCTTTTTAGCAAAAATCATCAAGATCATACATACATTAAGCTCATCTCATGTCATTCATGTTAGAAAATCACTCATATTGCATATATAGTTAAGTTATATAGTAGGAACATTTCAAACATTTACAAAACTATTTTTCGGAAATTGAAATTGTTGCTGACCTAATCTGATCCGACCTTTTCGAAGCTTCAATGTTTTCAAAACTAAAATATAATATTAGAATTAGGTAGATCTTCGAAGTAGATAGAAATCGATATATAATTTGCGAGATTCCGAGTTAAAATGACCAAGTTATGGCCGTTTTAAGTTGGAATTCCCTTAGGACGCGAATTACGGATTTGAAGGTTCGTATAAAATCGTTTGGATTAGTTTGAGTTGAAATACTTATTAGAGTATTTCTTCCTTGTTAGGTGATCCCGAATTCGACGATTCCCTACCACCGGATTATTATTACTAGAAGACCGGTGATCCAATGGCCGAGTGAGTTTTCTCCTTGTTTTGTTACCTTGATTGTGATTGTAGTTAGTTGCATTAGAATTATAGGAACAAGATAAAAATCGATATGAATGGGGATGGGATATATGATGAGACTGTGATGAATGTGTGCCAAAGAATACTAAAGCATATCGAAATCCCGATTTGATTGGATAACTGCACCGTTCATATTATTTCTGTTATATGTATGATATTGAATGGTCACTCCAAAGAATGTATAAATGTTTTTGACCTAAGCAAAAATTAAAATTGGTCATGCATCGCATTGGACATATTGCATTTGGTAGCATGCTACTCCTACGCAGGTCGATCGGTATGGTCCGTGGATGATTCGTTTGGATAACGAGCCCGGTGCCAGAGCTCATTCAGGGGTACTAAGGCGCATGTGGATGCATTCTTGGATGAGCCTAGCCGAGTCGAGTGCTAAGAGCCGAGGGCTTGGGGACTAGATGCGGTCGTGTAGACTCAATACCATTCCTAACCCAAGATACGGAGGGCGTAAATCCGTTCTGTGTGTGGGTTCCGGATACCCATGCATAATTGCTTGCTCACGTGTTTGTTCATGCATAGCATATGACTGATTATAACTTGTTTGTTATGGTACGGAATTAAGGGAATTCTCACTAAGCTAGTGTAGCTTATACCCCTATAGTTGTTTAAATGAACAGGTTATCTCAAGAATGCAAGGTGGGAACCGAATTGGTTGAAGTCGGGAATGACTTTGGGATTTCGGCAAGGAATACGAATGGTTGAAGTTGTTTGCTAGTTTTATGATTTGTCTTGTAATAGTTTGTGTAGGGAAGTCTGTGGATGAATGTAATTGGAGTTGAATGATTTGTATTTTGAAGTATAGTGATTTGTATCTGAAGTATAGTAAATTTGTATTTCCTTTACATTGTTACTCAATTGTATCAACATAAAACGTATCATTCCGATGTGTCTCCTTTATGTGTTAGACGCCTTGTACATAGTATGGAAGCCTTCGCGTGACTGAGGTGGTCATTCTTAGGCTTTAATATTGTGTACGGCGGACTGCCATGTTTAGGGTACCCTTCGGGGCGTGACAATAGGTATCATTAAGTAGTGATTTTTATAAGTTAAAATGAGTTTTGGTGAGACTAATGTATAAAACAAGAAGTGGAATTTAGATGGAAAAATTTTGAGTTAGTAGTCAACATATAAAATTCGTAATTTTGAATGTTGCCCATAAGAACACCTATCATCTAAGCTCAAAATAGAAGTTTTATGTATAAAATGGAGTCCTTAAGTAATAGGTATCTTAAAGTCTTAATTTTTATGCACTAAACAAGTTTTTTCCCAAAAGAATCATTCAAAAATTTAATTTCAAGAAATTCGGATTTTTTGATGAATCCTATTTGAAAAAAAAAAAAGATATTTGCTAAATGTAAAATGTAAATTTTTATGTAGAAATGAAGGCTTGGGTAATAGGTATAATGAAGACTCAATTTAGATAAGGATAAATTGAATTTCTTAAGGAAATAACTTAAAAAAAAATGAGATAGTCAAAGTTAGAAAACTAGTTTTCTTAAAAGTGTATAATCATGGAGTTACACAAGTAGGAAGTTTCTTAATTTTCCTTTTTTTGTAAATAATATCAAAAGCATGCATGCATCAAGTTAATATCATATCATTCATGATAGGCAATCATCAATATTGCATGTGTAGCTAAAACTATATGCTAGAAACATCACAAACAATCATAAAGCTATTCTTTTCGGAGTTCAATTTTTCGAATGACCAGAACTGATGTCTCTATTTCATGACCTAAATATTTTCGAAACTTGAAAATAATATTAGGAATAGATAGATATTTCAAAGTAGATAGAAATCGATATATTATATGCTTAATTCCGAGTTAAAATGAGTTAGATATGGTCATTTAAAGTTGGGACTTTATCTTATGCGGAAATTGACGAACTTAGTAGTTAGAATTGTTAAGTTATTAGAACCTTATAAGAAATACTCATTCTGGGTATTCCTTGTACTTAGGTGATTTGGAGGATGGATTTCCACTCCCCAAGGACTACTACGACTAGTGGATTTCTCTCAATGGCCAAGTGAGTTCATTTCTTAAATAGTTATGCTCATGTGTGTGCTTATAGTCGTAGTGGCATTAGAATTAGGAAAAGATAAAACTATGATGAGTTGTGATTTAATCTTGGATGAATGAATAATAAGTATATCGAGATGAGACTTGTTGTAAATATCATTGTGTGAGCTAGTATAGGCTTGAATTGTCTGAAATTCTCGATGATCGCATTTAATCTACATAATTAACATGCCATGATTATATGAATAAATTGTACATGCATATCACGTAGTGAGTCACATTGCATTACCTAATATACTTTTGGTGGGACAAAAGTATATTAACGGAAGGCGATGGGGCCTCTGTTAACATTAAGGATATGAGATCGCTTAAGTTAAGGGATGTGGTGTAGACACATAAAACTACAACAATAAAACAACAGAGGTTGTATAACTAAGAGAAAGAGATCGGGTGTCACGCCCCGAAGGGTACCCTAAACGTGGCAGTCCGCCGTACATAATATTAAAGCCCAAGAATGACCACCTCAGTCACGTGAAGGCTTCCATACTATGTACAAGGCGTCTAACACATGGAGGAGACTCATCGGAGTAATGCATTTTATGTTGATACAACTTGAGAACAATGTAAAGGAAATTCAATTTACTATACTCCAGATACAAATCACTATACTTCATATACGAATCGCTACACTTCAAAATACAAATCATCAAACTTCAATTACATTCATCCACAGACTTCCCTACATAAACTATTACAAGACAAATCATAACACTAGTTGATAACTTCAAACATTCTTATTATTTGCCGAAATTCCGGAGTCATTCCCGGCTCCAACCAATTCGGTCCCCACTTTGCATTCTTGAGATAGCCTGTTCATTTAAACAACTATTGGGGTATAAGCTACACTAGCTTAGTGAGAATTCCTTTGGTTCCGTACCATAACAAGCAAGTTATAATCAATCATATGTTATGCATGAACAAATACGTGAGCAAGATATTATGCATGGGTATCCGGAACCCACACACAGAATGGATTTACGCCCTCTGTATCTTGTGTTAGGAATGGTATTGAGTCTACACGACTACATCTAGTCCCCAAGCCCTCGGCTCTTAGCACTCTAATCGGCTAGGCTCATCCAAGGAATGCATCCACATGCGCCTTAGTACCCCTGAATGAGCTCTGGTACCGAGCTCGTTATCCAAACGAGGCATCGACAGACCATACTGATCGACCTGCATAGGAGTAGCATGCTACCAAATGCAATATGTCCGATGCGATGCATGACCAATTTAATTTTTGCTTAGGTCAAAAATATTTATACATTCTTTAGAGTGACCAACCAATATCACACATATAACAGAAATAATATGAACAGTGCAGTTATCCAATCAAATCATGGTTTCGATATGCTTTAGTATTCTTTAGCATATATTCATCACAGTCTCATCATATATCCCATCCCCATTCATATCGATTTTTATCTTGTGCCTATAATTCTAATGCAACTAGCTACAAGCACAAACAAGGTAACAAAATAAGGAGAAAACTCACTCGGCCATTGGATCACCGGTTTTCTAGTACAAGTAATCCGGTGGTAGGGAATCGTCGATATCAGGGTCACCTAAAAAGGAAGAAATACTCTAATAAGTATTTCAACTCTAACTAATCCAAACGATTTTATACGAACTATCAAATTCGTAATTATCGTCCTAAGCGGGAATTCCAACTTAAAAAGGTCATAACTTGGTCATTTTAACTCCGAATCTCGCAAATTATATATCGATTTCTATCTACTGTGAAAGATTTATCTAAGTCTAATATTATTATCAAGTTTTGAAAACATTTAGGTTTCGAAACAGAGGGATCAGATCTGATCAGTAACGGTTTCTGATTCCGAAAAATAGTTTTGTAAATGTTTGTAATGTTCCTACTATATAAATTAGCTTTACATGCAATATGAGTGAATCCCTAACATGAATGACATGAGATGAGCTTAATGTATGCATAATCTTGATGATTCTTACTAAAAGAAAATTTTATAACTTTTTATATTACAAAACTTCAACGATAACTCCTTTTAAGAATACTAGTTTCTTAACTTTGATTATTTCCATTTGTTTTGGATTTATTACTTAAGAAAATATAATTATTTTTGTTAAAATTAAGTCTTCATTATATCTATTACTTATGACCTTCATTTCTACATAAAAATTTTCATTTTGCACTTTGTATACATGTTTTCAAGTGGGGTTGATTCCAAAATCCGAATTTGGTGAAAATTGGTTCTTGAGTGATTCCTTTAAGTAAAAATCATTTGATATTTAGAAAATTAGGGCTCAATCATACATAACCACTAAGGACTTCATTTTTACACAAAAATTTACATTTTACACTTTGCAAATATGTTTTACAATATGATTTACTCAAAAATCTGAATTTTAGAAAATCCACTTTCTGAATGATTCATTTGGGAAAAACTTGTTTAAAGCATTAAAATTTAAGGCTTTACTATATCAATTACCTAAGGACTTCAATTAACACATAAAACTTGCAATTTGAGCTCAAATACTAAGTGATTACATATGCATCATCTCAAATTACGAATTTGACAATTTGATCACTAACTCAAAATTTTTCATTTTAATTCTATTACTTGTTTTACACATCACTCATGCCTAAACTCATTTTAACTTGTAAACATCATTCCTTAAAGATACCTATTACTTATACCCTTCATTTTTCACATAAAACATGAGTTTTGGAGTTGATAAATGGGTTTTAAAAATTAGTCTTGGTTGGGATCCGAATTTACAAAATTTATTTTTGGTCATATCTTTTGATAAAATCTATCCAAGCTTATGAAAATCCATTCCTACATATTATATCTTAAGAGCCTTCATTTCTTAAATAAAAACTCCATTTTTGAGTTAGAAAACATGTTTTTAAAATATGCCTTGACCAAAATCCGAAAATAGAATTTTTATTTTGAAAATAACTTTTGAAAATCACCTTTGATTCTTGTAGAAAGAAGTCTTGATGATATACAATATATTAAGCCTTCATTTTCTTAAGTAAAATTTACATTTTGACACTTGGAAAGTGGTTTTCAAATAAGGGTTTTGCCAAAATACGAATTTCACAATTTTTGTCTAAGTTCAAATCTAAGATCTACACATATATGAACACACACCTAAATGAAACCCATGAAAATAAACTTTAAACTCATAGATCTAAACTTTGCTCATCAAAATCTTTCATTTATGTTATCTATACCAACCCTAAGCCCTTTATTTTAAATGAAAAATACACATTTTCAAGTTGAAAAACAACTTTTCTAATTATGATTCCATTTTCATCCGAATTTTCAATAATGATTTTTTATGACAATAAAATAGATCTTGAGTTTTCTAAAACATCCCTACTATCATCATGCCACTACAAGTCATCCCATGAACATAAAACAAAGTCTAATGCATGTATGGACCTAAAACAACTAGATCTAGTGTCACGCCTCAATGGGTACCCTAAACGTGACAGTCCGCCACACTCAATATTAAAGCTTAAGTATGACAACCTTAACCATTCCCAAAAGCTTTTATATTAAGTGTAAGGCGTACTTTCACAACTTTAGAGGACCATATATGGAATTATGAAGCTTAAGGAGATATAAAAACACATTAAGAAAAGAGGATTCACAATAAATATCATTCATAGCAAAGACTTTACAAACTTAGGGACAATTCCCTTGATTACTAATCTATTATATGGATATTTACATGTCAATACTAATGCTACACTTTATCTAAGTTTCTATTATCCAAAAGAGATTACCTGTCCGCGAGGGTCCTCGTGCCTTAACCATAAGTAAGGAAACTGCAAAAGATATCTATCGGGTATAAGCTAATAGGTTTAGTGAGAACTATTTCCATAAATTACTTCTTGTAACAAGATTCAAACAAGTTGATTTAATCAAACAAATGTAATGCACAAGCACGTGGACAAACAAGCATATAGTTTTCCGGGAACTATATGTTGAATGGATTTGCGCCCTCCATCGGGGTTTGGTGATACATAACCTCAATTCAAGTAGTTTAAGTTAAAAAGTTTTCATGCTTGCGAGCACTCATCACCAAGCATTCCGAATCTACTTGATTGACCTGCTTTCGGATCTTCCGCCAAGCATTTTCCTTAAGCCGCCAAGCAATCGCTTTCGGATCATCCGCCAAGTGTTGCTTTTGACATGAGCTTACTATCCTTCTCACCCAAGGATAATAACCCAAATGCAATGTGACTGACTTCGTGGTATGCATGATTTCAATTATTAATAATGTCATAGCATAATTATTATTGGTTTAAGGCGATCAAAGAATTTCATATAAATCAACGGTTATACTAAAACAAGCATTTAAAACAATTCCGGCTCCGATATTCTTAAAATTCTTTCAAGAATTATTTTACATACATATTGATTTATCTTTTCCTAATTCTAATTCAACTAATTACAAGCACAACAAGTATAGCTTTTAATGGAAATAAACTCACGATGCCATGTCGTCTATTCCTCTAAGCGGATGAGTCGTTCACACACTCCACTTAATCGTAATAATCCTCGGGTAAAGGAATCCTTCCTCGGGGTCACCTAGCCAAAGAAAATACCCATAATAAGTATTTCTTGATGATTTTCTTGAATTTTGACAAAACAATGTCAAAAGAACGTTAAAGTTCGTATAAAGGAATGTTCCAATTTAAAATGGCCATAACTTGGTCATTTTAACTCGGAATCGCGCATATAATACCGATTTCTATCTACTCAAAAAGATATACCCATTTCCAAAATTAGTTTTTAACAAACAAGGTCATATAGGCTCCGAAACAGAGGCGACAAAATTTACCACGGATTTTCTAACACAAAACAACTTCGGTTCAAGAAATCAAAATTTGTTTGATAAATACTTAGTTATCTATATAGTTGAAAGATTCTTTTTTTATATATATATAACTATATAACTCATCTTTAAGCATACTCAAATGTTTTGTTGTCCAATTAGTTTTCTTGAGTAAAATAATGTTGGTTTGAAGTTTTTAGAAAATATTGTTTTTGTAGATCTCTTAAAATGAATACCTTGTTTCCTTTTGTTTTCAAAAGCTTTATGTTGGTTGTATTATTTTTCTAAGTAACCTTTTGAAAATAAAATTTTCTATTTTCTAAGTTTCCTACACTAATACTATTTTGAAGTTCTTAGGAAATATGCTATTCTTCATATTTATTTTTCTTGTACAAATTCCTTTGTTATTTGCTTTGCAAAAATCTTTACTTGAAATTTCTCATTCTTTCCTCATATCTTATGTTCTTCATAAAATCATTCATGCATGAAAATTTGTTTTCCTCATAAAAACAATGTGGAAGAACTTTTTGTGGTAAAACTAGTTTCTAAAATCTTATTGTTTCCTCTTGTAACTTGAAAAGGAATAACGTCATTTTTGTTTTCAAATCATAGATTTCCTTTGCCTATTTGTTTGTAAAGGTCTTTTCTTGAAAATTCCTTAGCCATTCATCTTATTTATTTTTTTATAAAAAGAACCATTTTTGTATCAACAAATATTTTCAAAGTGGAATAATAAAGGTTTAAGTAGATTTTTAAAGTAAAAGTAGTTTCTAAAATTATAGTGAGTTCTTTTTGTAACTTAAAAAGGAATGAGTTTATGTTTGTTATCTTATAGATTTTATACTTTACATAAACTTATTTCTAAGTGACAAAACTCCCTCTTTTGTTTAATTATCTTTAGAAATTAAAATTTTTGGACAACAATCTAAATGAACATGATTATGAGAATAATAATAAACAAAATAATATAAACATAAATAATAAAGTCAAGTATTGGAGTCTTAGCTTTTTCAAGGCTCCCGGACTAAGAAGTAGACTAGTCCCATAATAAAATAAATAAAATAAAAAGAAAGACTTGTTTTGACTTGATGAGGACAAGTCTAAGAATAGAGACTAGTCTTAATTCAACAAGGAATTAAATAAATAAATTGCAATGGAAAAGTAAATAAATTGCAAGTGAGCTTATATGCTCTAAAGAATATGTATATATAATATATAGATAATAGTATATTAACAATAATAAAACAACATAAACATAAATGGATTGGCATGAACAAGAACAATACATGAACAAAATATAGTTTCCATAACTTGTAGTCTTTGGAAACTCACACTATGGTCATGTAAAGTTACATGACATGAAGAAGAAGAAAGAAATATAAAGTGGTTACCTAAAAAAGACTTTGATATGGTTATGTGGTTATGGGTTTTGGTTTGTTAGTAGAAGTTGTTGTAGAATTATTTTGAGAGAGTTTTGGGATGGTATTTTGGGAGAGTTTTGAGAGGAAAATTTGAGAGAGTTTTTGTATGAATTTGTGGTAGTGAATGTGTGAAAGAAGTGAAATAGGAGGGGGGTATTTATAGGAAGAGGAGTGATTTTTGAGTGATTAAAATAAAAGAAAAATTTAAACAAATTGAGGATGTAGAGAGAGGGGGGCACCGGCCACTTTGATTGTAGAGGGGAGTGATTTATTTTTTTGACTTTTTGTAAAGTGAAAGATGTAATGTGCAAAGTAGATGTGAAATAAAGTTATGGGAAAGGTAAAAAGTTAAGATTATAGGTTATGTAGAGTGTAAGAATAGGTGTAAGAAAAAGTAGAGATAAAAGAATAGTGTAGAATGTAATGAATAGTGTAATGTAAAGTAGATATGACTAATAAAGTACCGGTAGTAAGAAAATACGCGTATAATAGCTATATCTGTTATTTTTACTTACCGAAAAATTACGAAACTGATATTTTTGGAAAACTTATATTTTTACGAGTCTAACGGTGTATTTGGAATATTTTTACTATTCCGGGCTCCCAGACACGTTTTTCAAGAACTGTGTCCGATCGGGTTCGAAGGACATCCGAACTTCGCGAAACTGAAATTTTTTATAAAACCTATGGTTATTACGAACTATTCCAGCTAATTATTCCAACTTCGTTTTCTATGGCCAAAAAAAAGGGCAATGCCGGATCTAATTGGTTACGGTAAACTAGGGTTTTGTTGACCTTTAGGGTTCCGTTTGACTTCCAGTTTAGGGTTTTATGCTAAACGACTCCGAAAATTTGGGGGTTTACATCTAGTCTTCTAAACTAGTTTTGAATGCATGAACACATGCGAATGAGAAATATATGCATAAATCATAAGTAATAACAAGAATAATAACTTAAATAGCAAGATCTATGGCATAAACAAAAATCAAAGCTATAAAAAGTTAGATCTACAATATATATCAACTTTAGACAAGAAAATAATTGTAATACAAGATAATAAAAGTGGAGAAAAGGAGTGTTTCATTATTAGCATCATCATCCTAAGCTTTTAAGCTTATGGAAGGTCATTTGATGCATGAAACCTTCATTACACTTTACCTATATCACCTATAGAGGCTTTGAGATGAAGATTTGCTTAGAAATCTTCAAGAAATATGAGTGGAAGCTAATGGAAGAGATAGGGGCAGCTTGTGTTCTTGAAGAAACAAGAACAAAAAGAAAAAAGAAAGAGAGGAAAATGAGAGAGAAAAGGCTAAGGAATGAAAGAGGGAAAGTGAATAAATGAAGGAAAGAGAGAAAATGAGTGTTTTAATTGAATAAAAGAAGAAAAAAAAATAAAACAAAGGCAGAAAATGAGGGGAGGGGGGCGGGGGGGGGGTTTTGGGCTGGCGTGAATTGGGAGAGGAGAGAGAGAGTGTGTGTTTTGTTGAATTTTGACTTGAAATTAAATTGTGTAATAAATGTATGTGTAGCTTCTTTAAGAAGGATTGAAAGAAGGTTATTTTAATTAATTTTTGGTAATTCAAGAGTCAAGGCAGCCATAAAGAGGGTAAAATCTACCATGAAGTGTGGAATAATGTGTAGAAAGATTGAAGTGAAAAGGAAGTGATATGTGTAAGGTGTACTTGAAGGTATGGGTTTGTAAAAATACTTTTTTTAATAAAATAAAACAAAATAAAATAAAATTAGAAAAATTGTTCCAAATATTTGTAGTAGATTTTTCATAATTAAAATTAAATAATTATTTGAATTATTTTAGTATTTTAACAATTATGTTACCGGTATGATCAAAATAAGCGAATATGGGCTATAAATAATATTTTTATAACTCGAAAAATTCTAAAAAAATTATTTTATGAAAATAAAAATATTTTTTAAATATTTTTCAATTATTAAATTAATTTATTTTATTTTTAGTATCGGGTCTTAAACAGAATCTGATCCCGTAAAGACCCGAAACAAACTAAATTTTACAAAAACAAAATTTTCTATAACATATAAAATATTTATCTAAAAATATAAGGCTTTAAAAGAATAATAAAATTTTGTAATGAAATAAAAATGAATAGTGCAAAAGACTAATCAATTACAGGTAATAATGGAAATACGATAAAAAGGTTATAACTGTAACTTTTATAACCCGAAAAATTCTATAACTGATATATTTGAAAATCTTATGAAATTATGAGTCTAACGGTACTATTGGTATATTTTTTATATCTCGAGCCCCGGGACATGCTTTTCGAAGTCTGTATCCGAACGGGTTCGAATTACGTCAAAAATTTACTAACTTGATATTTTAAACAAACTTATATTACTACGAGCTATTCTACACATTTTAAACTACATCTCGGCCTCTAGGGTTAAGAGCGCTAGGTCGCCAGACTTAGACTATTGTATTCCACTCAGGGTTCCCGGGTGATTTCCGGTTTAGATCTTTGCCAAATTGGAAACTGATATTTATGTTTATACAATATATTTAATTTGAGAAATTTATTTTACATTTCATTTTGTAAGTATTTAATATCCTTAATTTTTTCGGAATTCTTGAATTGAGTTATATTTTCAAAAGTCAATCGTTATTTGCTTTTTAATAATTTGTTTTTGGGCTTTATATTACCCGTTTTTATAAGCCAGAGTTAAATATGGAATTTTCATACGTAGTGGTTTGAATTTGAAGACCACTGAGTTTTATTTTATTTTTAAGGATTTTCATTTCTCATGATTAAGAAATTTTTGGATTCATTCATGATTTAAGACTTGTCGAAATTCGGTTTTAATTGGAGTGATTTTTAGGGTTTATTTTCGAAGTTCATCTGGAATTATATTACTGAAATTTTCCAAGGCTTACATCGGGATGATGGTTGCATGACTTATGGACCACCCCACTTAACATTGGAATTTATGGTTGCATGTCTTATGGACCATCCTAACCCTAATGGAGGGCGTAAATCCATTCACATATGGCTCCCGGAAAGTCGTGTGCTTGTATGATCATTTGCTTGTGCATTTCAATGGCTGCTAATAACTTGTCTGATATATATTGTTGTTGAGTATTAAATATTTAGGAATGAATCTCACTAAGCCTGTTAGCTTACACCCCGATAGTTTTGTGGTGGTGTCCTATTTTTGGTTTGTTCCGAGAAAACACATTTCACAGGGTTATCTTTTGGATGAAGGAGCTTTTGAAGAAGTCGGGACCTAGCTAGAGGCGTGGACTTCTAGGAAAATCTCCTCGATATACACCCTAGTATTTGTAAATGTGAATTTAGAATGGACGGACTTCCATTATTATTTTGGCGGGGGTATGCCCCCTTGACTTTTGTAAAAATTTAACTTATTTATCTCATTGTGATTTCTATTCTTAATGCTAATGTATGCCTTCTTTAAACTATTTGAATCAAAGTGTGATCCTAAAAGTTGTGCAAGTACACCTTACTCCCGATATATAAATTTATGGGATGACTAAGGTTGTCATACTTAAGTTTAAATATCGAGTGTGGTGGACTGTCGCATTTTGGGTACCCTTTAAGGCATGACAGTTTAAGTAGGTATCAGAGCATGGTTAAAAGTTTATAATCATAACTACAACTAATCACCTTAAAGAAGGATAAAAGAAAAAGATAGAATAGAATTAAAAAGAAAGACTTAGATGGTATGATGACCAGGACGAGTTATAGAATCCTATTTCCTATCTCTTATGGATAGTAACCATTAGGAAGCAATCGGCTTAACATTGCGAAACGTCTATAGTGACCCAATAAGACTCTAATAGAATATTGCTTAGGGGTCTTGATTATATTTCAGGATCGCGTTTTATTATTAAATGTTGGTTGTTTCGTTGTTGCATAAACACTAGTTATACTTGAATATTGCATGTGCGGATTTTTGCATCGTGCTGTTAAATTTCAATAAAGCTGTTAGATTATGTTCTATGATTTCAAGATTTTATTGGTTTAAATTCCCTAATTTCCTTTTGTAACTTTTATTTTCTGTTTTACTACAGTTTCCGTTATTTCTGCTTTTCATTTAAGAACATTAATAAAATATTGAGAAGATTAATTATTTAGGAAATAATAAAATTTGAAACAGCCTTGGTAGAAGAAGGAGACTCAGGAGGAAAGTGCCTCCAACCAACCCAATATTGGAAGAAGGGCAACAAGTTACCCCGTTTCCAAACCCTCCCGCCGATGCTACTCAAGTAGCTTTGCAAGCTATGCTTGGACAAATGGCACAAATGACCCAA
>JAMXBD010005159.1:0-25145 GCA_024138025.1 Combretum micranthum
TTTTGAAAATCTTATATTTTTTCGAGTCTAAGATATTCGGACATTTTACTATTCCGAACCCCGGACACTTTTTCAAGCACTGTGTACGATCGGTTCAAAGGACATTCGAATTTCGTAAAACTGATATTTTTAATGACCTATAGTTATTTCAAACTATTAACTAATTATTCCCACTTCGTTTTTCTAGGGCTAGAGAAAACGGCAATGCCGGACTTAAGCGGTTACGGTAAACTAGGGTTTGTTGACTCTGGAAATCCGGTTGACTTCCGATTAGGGTTTAAACTATAATTCGATCCAAAAATTTCGGGGATTTACAACCTACCCCCCTTAAAGAAAGTTTTGTCCTCAAAACTTGAAATTCGTACCTGATTCTTCAAAGAGATTTGGATATTTCTTTCGGATCTCATCCTCGGCTTCCCAAGTAGCCTCTTCTCGCGAATGATTCCTCCATAACACCTTGACATATCGGATTTCCTTGTTTCTCAGCTTTTGAACCTTTTGATCCAGAATTTGAACTGGGTGCTCCTCATAAGTCAAGTTCTCTTTCAGCCTGACTGGTTCAAGTCCACAATCCGATCAGGGTCGGGGATATGCTTTCTTAGCACTGAGACATGGAAGACATTATGTACTCCCGACAGGTTTGGTGGTAATGCCAAGCGATAAGCCAAATCTCCTACTCGTTCGAGGATTTCGAAAGGTCCGATATACCTTGGGCTTAGCTTTCCTCGAGCCCGTACACGATGAATACTCTTTATCGGATTCACTTTCAGATACACATGATCACCAACGTTAAACTCAAGGATTCGCGTTTTTTATCTGCCCAACTTTTCTGTCTATCTTGGGCCTCTTTCATCCTTTGCTGAATAATCCTGACTTTATCTGAGGCGTCTTGGATGAGATCTGGTCCAATTGTTAATTTTCCACATCATCCCAAAATAGAGGATCTACACCTTCTTCCATACAAAGCTTCGTACGGTGGCATCTTAATTGTTGAATGATAGCTGTTGTTGTAAGCAAACTCTACCAAAGGTAGGTGTACTTCCCAGCTTCCTTTGAATTCCATAACACAAGCTCTTAACATGTCTTCCAAGTCTGGATAGTTCGCTCTGATTGTCCATCAGTTTGTGGATGATAAGCTGTACTGAAATGTAACTTGGTTCCCATACACTTCTGAAGCTCATCCAGAATTTTGACACGAATCGAGGATCTCGATCCGATACAATTGCTGGAACTCCATGCAGTCTCACAATCTCCCTTACATATAGCCGGGCCAACTTTTCCATCGAGTAGGTCATGTTGATGGGGATGAAGTGTGCTGACTTGGTAAGTCGATCCACAATTACCCATATAGCATCATATCCGGCTGATGTTCGGGGCAATCCACATACGAAATCCATGGTAATTTGGTCCCATTTCCATTCTGGTATGGCCAATGGTTTCAAAAGTCCTCCTGGCCTTTGGTGTTCAATCTTTACTTGTTGACATATGGGACACTTCATTACGAATTCAGCTACGTCCTTTTTCATACCATTCCACCAAAAGCGACTTTAAGGTCTTGGTACATCTTGGTACCACCGGGGTGCATGGTATATCCCGAGTTATGCGCCTCATCATTATTTCCTTTTTCATCTCCTCATCATTTGGTACACATAATCTTCCCTTCATTCTTACTACATCCTCTCATCTATCTCAAAATCATCATACTTCCTCCTTGTATCTCACTTTTCAACTTTTGTATGACTTCATCATATCGTTGAGATTCTTTGATTCTTCTATCAGAGTTGGCTCCATTACCAAATGGGAAATTTCTATTTCCGCACTTTGCCCACAAATTCGATGCTCAATCTCTCGAATTCCTTTATAAGTTCTTTTTGAGTTGTGAGCATGGCTGCAACTTCTCCATGGTTCTTCGACTCAAAGCGTCTGCTACCGCATTCACTCTTCCAGGGCAATAATTTATTCCAAGATCATAGTCTTTGATCAACTCCAACCATCTCCTTTGCCTCATATTCAATTCCTTTTGTGTAATAAATACTTGAGGCTCTTATGGTCCGTATAAATCTCGCATCTCTGTCCATATAGGTAGTGCCTCCAAAGCTTGAGAGCAAGACAACTGCGGCTAACTCAAGATCATGCGTCGGGTAATTTTGTTCATGCGGCCTCAACTGCCGTGAAGCATAAGCAATTACTTCCCTTCTTGCATAAGCACACATCCTAAGCCATTTCTTGACGCATCACTATGGACGGTATATGGCTTTTCTGGATCAGGTAAGGTTAAAATTGGAGCAGATACCAACCGTTGCTTTAACTCTTGGAAACTTTGTTCCCTCTTCTCATTCCAAATGAATCTTTCATTCTTCTGGGTCAACTGAGTTAGTGGCTTAGCTATTTTTGAGAAATCTTGCACAAACTTCCTGTAATAGCCAGCTAATCCAAGAAAACTTCTAATCTCAGTCACCGTCCTTGGTTGTTTCCATTCCATTACGGCCTTAATCTTTTCAGGATCTACTGATATTCCTTTCCCTGAGATAACATGTCCTAGAAAAGATATTTGGTCCAACCAAAAGTCACACTTGGATAATTTGGCATATAACTTGTGCTCCCTTAAGGTTTGTAATGCCATTCTCAGATGTTCTTTGTGTTGCTCCCGTGTTTTAGAATAGACCAAAATATCATCAATGAAGACAATCACGCATTTATCCAAGAGCGGCTTATACACCCGATTCATCAAGTCCATGAAAGCAGCTGGTGCATTAGTTAATCCAAATGGCATGACCATGAACTCATAGTGTCCATACCGAGTTCTAAAAGCGGTCTTTGACACATCCTCTGGTTTTATCCTCAGCTGGTGGTATCCAGATCTCAAATCAATGCGTGAGAATACACTTGCTCCTTGTAGTTGGTCAAAGAGATCGTCAATCCTTGGCAATGGATACTTATTCTTTATAGTGACCTTATTGAGTTCTCGATAGTCAATACACAACCTCATCGATCCATCTTCTTCTTTACGAATAATACCGGAGCTCCCCAAGGAGACACTTGGTCTAAAAATCCTTGGTCAAGCAATTCTTGTAATTGCTTCTTAAGTTCCTTGAGCTCAACAGGTGCCATTCGGTATGGTGCCTTGGATATAGGTTCTGTTTTTGGCATCAAATCGATCTCAAAATCGATTTCTCGTTTTGGGGGTAACCCAGGCAATTCTTCTGGAAAAACATCAGAGAATTCATTAACGATGGGGATGTCGTCAATGTTGGGTCTTTCCTTATCCTCCTCCGTACTTCCCACATAACTTTCAACTCCTTCCTCAACTTTCAATTACTCGAACGAACTTAACTCCAAACTTTTAGAAGTTGCGGATTCTCCCAAAAACGTAGCTTTCTTCCCGTCTTGTCCCATGAATTCCACCTTTTTATTTCTACAATCTACCTTTGCTTCCACCATGGACAACCAACTCATTCCGAGAATCACTTCGTACTTGCTGATTTCTATTACTATAAGATCGGTAGTTGCTTCATGGCCTTGTATCTTCATGGGGCAATTCCTTATTACTTCTTTGGTAGTCACCACACTACCGGTGGGGGTTTTTATACGAAAACTTGTTGTGATTGTGGTGATAGGTAAACCGGTCTTCAAGGCTATACTAGTGGCAATAAAGGAATGTGTTGCACCGGTATCGAAGAGGGTATAAGCGGTTAGGTCCCCTATTTGTATGGTTCCTGCGTTCAAGACGCGTGTTACTATTCTTATTGTCCTTATAAGGTTCCCTAGACATCTATTATTTCCAACATACATCATAACTTTATACTCAACAGATATCAAAACAGACAATATATTTTAAAGGTTGAGGCTAACCTGTAACCAAGCTATAGTCATACTCCTCTCCATGGTCCAGGGCAGCCAACTCTACTCCTTCTTCGGCATCCTCCTCGCAGACCCATTGCCCTTCAAGGTTGTAAATTCTCAGCCCATGCATAGATGATGCCGAGCGACTTCCGCTTCCATTCCCACTCCTTGTCGGGGCAAGTCCTCCTGAAGATCCAACAGGTCGATTTGTTGTGAGATTTCTTTGGGGACACTCGTTGGCAAAATGTCCCATTTGCTTGCATACGAAACAAGTCGTAGAAGCTTTCTTTGGGCAATCCGGAATCTTATGGCTCGGGTCACCACAGAAATAACACTTGTTCTGGAGAAGGGGGCATCTCTTCGGATAGTGCGCCCTTTGCATTTCCAACAACTTACTGCTGCCTTGGAATTATCCTTTTGTCCATGAAATTTCCCTTAAAGTTGCTAATTGGTTTAAACCTCTTAGAAGGGAAATTGGAGCTTGTTCCTGGTTGAAATTTCCTTCCAAACACATGCACTTTCTTCTCAGAAGTCCCAGCTTTCCTTTTCTTGGCCCCTTCAACAATTCTTGCTCTTTCAACCAATTCTCTGAAGGTCGAATGTCAAACTCTTCTAACCGCATCCTTAAGTCCTCATCTAACCCATTCAGGAACACTTGTCGTTTTAGCTCCTCACTATACTTATAAGAATCAGGAGCATACTATAGGAGTCGGCTGAACTCCGTCTCGTATGTTCTATGGATTTCCTTTCTGAGATATATGCAAGAAATCCGCACTATATTTTACTCTTAAATAGGTATATAGGTAGTAAGAAATAGGTATGTAGGTAGTAAGAAATATGTGTAAGAAAAAGTAGAGATAGTGAAATAGTAATGAATAGTAGAAAAGTACTATGAATAGTAGACTAAACAATTAAAGTACCGATAATAATAAAAATATGCGTAATAATGCAATATCTGTAATTTTTAGCTACCGAAAAATTCTAAAACTGATATTTTTGGAATCCTTGTACTTTTACGAGTCTATTGGTATAAACGGAATATTTTTAATATTCTGAGCTCCAGGACAAGCTTTTCAAGCACTGATCCCATTTGAGTCTGAAGGACACTCGAAATTCGCGAATCTGGTATTTTTATGTTACCCTATATTATTACGAACTATTTTTAGCTATTGGCTTAATTTCGTTTTCTAGGGTTTGAAAATGCGGGATTACCGGATCTTAAACACTAGGGTTCGCTATAGGCTTCGTTGACTTTAGGGTTCCGGTTTGACTTCTAGTTTCGTCGAGATATTCGTAAGATCGTACAATTTTCGAGTTTTGATCGTTTTATATTTTTAGCTCGACATCTATGTTTTATCTTATTTTATTTGTGATTATTTCATAATTTTTAATTCTCGGGATTGTTTAACCGAGTCTAGGGTTATGAGTTGACTCAGTTTGACTTTTGGTGAAAATTGAAAATTATGATTCTAAAATTTTACCGAAGGATTTTAAGATTTTATCATTTCGTTGTTAAGCGGTATTTGGATCTATCGTTTTGATTTACGTTTTAGGAATTGGGTAGATGATTTAATTGGTGTACGGACGTTGATTATACCGGTAGTTGGACTTTATATTTTGTTTCAAGGGTTCTCGTTTTCTCAAGATTGAGAAAACTCGTTTTTGATCTTATTTGAAATTAAGTTTTAACTTGGTTCGATTTTTAGGGTTTCGTTTCCGGCGTTTGACTTGGTCTAGAATTGGGTTTTTTATCTTGAGTCAATTTTTCGGGATTTGGATTTTGATATTAGACTTCTAGGATTGTTTTTAAGGATTATGAAATTTTTCGGGGGTTTACACCTAAGGGACAAGCTTACAATACAACTAACTCCAAAGGACCCAAACTTATGCGGGTACCAAAGCAATAACTCCTTGTTTTGTAGGAATTCACAAGAAGCAATAATAAGTGGCATTTGGATAGTGGATGCTCAAGACACATGGCCAGATATGCATCCAGTTTCACATCTCTAATCTTGAAGGATCAAGGAAATGTTACTTTTGGAGATAATCACAAATCAATAGTATTTGGTGAAGGTAACGTTCTCATCAACAAAGATCTTCTTATTAAGAATGTCTTATTGATTGATCATTTAAACCATAACTTACTTAGTATTAGTCAATTATGGGATAATGGTTTCAAAGTAACATTTTGTGCCAATAAATATTCTATTGAAAGAATTGACGATTGCCAAGTTTGTTTTGAGGGATATAGACATAGGAACATTTATAAAATTAATTTAGATGATTTTAAAACCTTAAATGAAACATGTCTATACTCTCATGATGATAGTTGGATGTGGCATAGAAAATTAGGGCGTGCTAGTATAAATACTATTTCAAAACTTATCAAAAAGAATCTTGTCAAAGGATTACCAAAATTAAATTTTCAAAAAGACAAGATTTGTCAAGCATGCCAATAAGGAAAGCAAACAAAAAGTTCTTTTAAATCTAAAGATGCTATTTCTACTTGTAAGCCACTTGAACTATTGCATATGGACTTATTTGGACTTACTCAAACTTTAAGCTTGGGTGGGGAGAAATACACCTTGGTAATTTTTGATGATTTCACAAGATACACATGGACTTTCTTTCTTGCATTTAAAGACGAAACAAACAATGTCTTTTTAAGATATTGTAAGAAAGTCCAAAATGAAAAAGTTCTTAACATTGTGACTATTCGAAGTGATCATGGGGAAGAATTTGAAAATAATGATTTTTGTGATAAATTTAGAATTGAACACACCTTTTTGGCACCTAGAACACCTACAACTGTAGTTGTGGAAGGGTCTATTCATGTAGTTTTTGATGATACTCTTACTCATGCATGTTCTATTGATGATATGAATAATGTATGTACTAACTTAGACAAATTTTCACTTGAAAATGAGAACCACATTAAAGAGACTTCAAAACAAATGGATGTATATAGAAATGATGACTTAATGAACAAACAAATCATGATCTTCTTAAGGAGCGGAAATATGCAAGATCACACCCTAAGGAACTAATCATTGGTGAACCATCAAATAGGATATAAACAAATTTATCTCTAAGAAATATGAGTAATCTAGTCTTCTTATCCTAAATTGAACCCAAAAATACAAATGAAGCTTTGATGTACTAAAGCTGCATTTCAAAATAGGTATGGTCATTATGAATTTTTGGTCATGCCATTTGGACTAACAAATGTACCTGCAGTTTTCATGGACTTGATGAATCGTATCTTCAGACCTTTGTTGGATATTTATGTGATTTTATTTATAGATGATAAACTAGTGTATTCATCTACTGAAGAGTAACATGATGAACACTTAAGGAGTGTGTTGTAGATCCTAAGAGATAATAAGTTATATGCTAAATTATATAAATGTGAATTTTGGCTTAAGAGCATATCATTCCTTAGACATATAGTTTCTGGTGAAGGAACATCTGTTGATCATGCGAAAGTTAAAGCAATTGTGGAATGGAAAAGACTTGAACTGTTATAGAAGTTAGGAGTTTCTTGGGATAAGCAGGATCCTATCGAAAATTTGTATAAGATTTTCTCAATGATTGCACGACCATTGATGCAATTAATAAGAAAGAATGAGAAATTCGAATGATCAACGTGAATAAGGTTTCCAAGAATTGAAAAAGAGGTTAGTATCGGCACCAATATTGGTTTTGCCAAATGATAAGGATCCATATGCTGTTTATAGTGATGCATCTAGGAATGGTTTAAGATGTGTATTAATGGAAAATAGGAAAGTAATAGCATATGCTTCTAGACAATTGAAACTACATGAGATGAATTATCCCACTCATGACCTTGAATTAGCTGCTATTGTCTTCGCACTCAAGATTTAGTGTCATTATTTGTACGGACATAAATGTGAAATATATAGATCACAAGAGTCCGAAGTATATATACACTCAGAAGAAGTTAAATATGAGGTAACATAGATCGTTAAAATTGATTAAGGATTATGACTTAACCATCAATTACCATCCTGACAAAGTGAATGCTGTAGCTGATGCATTAAGTCGTAAGAATTATAGAAAAGTAGCCTCAATATTGACAGAACAGAAAGAACTTCTCAAGGAATTTGAGAAATTAAACTTGGATTTTTAATACAAGGTTTGGAAGCGGAACTTAGAAACTTAATCTTAGAGCCTACTATACTCCAACGAATCAAGGAAGCTTAGAAAGAGGATGTGGATTCCAAGAGATTAAATAAGGGAAATTAAGGATTTTCATGTGGATGAAAATGGAGTATTGAGAATAAATAAGAGATGGTATGTACCACATGATGAAAGCTTGAGGAAGGAATTAATGCATGAAGAACATTATTCTGGATATTTTGTACATTTAGGAGAAACAAAGACGTACCAAGAGTTAAATAACGCATATTGGTGGAATGGAATGAAAAAATGTTGGTCCCAAATAATAATCAAGAAAGGAGGGGAGGTGTTGAATTTATTATTTAATATATTCGCCTTTAAAAAATTTTCCCTTTAAGTTTAAACACGAGAACTGTAAACCCCTAAAGTTTTGAGATTAATTTAAGCATAAAACCTAATTAGAAAGTCAACCGGAATCCCAAAGTCAACAAAACCCTAGTCTTTTGCAACCGTTCAGGTTCGGCATTCCTGTTTAAGCAACCCTAGGAAACTTAGTAAGAGTTTAGTATGTAGAATAGTTCGAAATAACCTAAGAAAGCTTAAAAATATAAGATTAGTCAAACCGCGATTTGTTTTGAGTACAACCGAACACAGTTCTCGAAAAGCGTATCCTGAGAGCTTGGATTAGTAAAAATATTTCGAATATACCGTTAGACTCGTAAAAATATAAGATTTTCAATAATATCTATTTTATAATTTTTCGGTAACTAAAAATATCAAATGTCACAATTATACGCGTATTTTCTTACTACCAGTACTTAAATTGTCATGTCTACTTTATGTTACACTATTTTCTACTATTCTACACTATTCATCTATCTCTACTTTTTCTTATAACCTACTCTTACAACCCATACTTCTATTCCTTACAATTTTCATTTCCAATACAACTTCACATTTTTCATATCTTATTTATCATTAACAAAAATACAAAAAAATAAAATTCACTCCCTCACAACACTCAAGATTGCGCCGGCCCCCTCTCTCTTCCTCTCCAATTTGTTTTATTTTCATTTATTTAATTAACACAATTAACCTCCCACATTTTCCTATAAATACCCCCTCTTCCTTCCACTTCTTTCACACCTTTCATACATAAAGTTACTCTCTAAAATTCTCTACAAGAATTCTCTCCCAAAGCTCTCTCAAGTTTAGTTCTCTTAGGTAAAAATTCTTCAAGTCTTCTTTATGTTCATTTACTTAGTATGAGCTTAGAGTGTGTTTTCTAAACCATGAAGGTTAAAGAAAGCAATAATAGTTTCATACTTTGTTTTTGTTTATGATCTAATTTCTTTATGTTGCTTTATATATATGTTACTAATATATCTACAGCTATATATATATATATATATCTTTTAGAGCATATAAGCTCATTTGTTTTGCAATTTATTTACTACCTTGCAATTTATTTACTTTCATGTTGTTTTTAATACTAGTCTTTTTAGTTTTAGACTTGTCCTCATCAAGTCAAAACATTTTCTTTTCTTTATGGGACTAGTCTATTCTTAGTCCCGGGATACCTTGATGAAGCTAAGGTTCCAATACCTAATTTATTTCTTTACTAGCTTATTCTTTTAAGTTATTATGTTTCTTTATGTTTTCATAACTCTATAATTCATATTCATGCATGAACATAATGATTCTTGTCTCAACAAAAATAAATGAGGAAAGGTCTTCTTAAAATAAAGATTCTCTTCTAAAAATAAAAGTAGGAAGTAATTTTTTCTAAAACTAAAAAATCATCTTAACACTTAGAGGAGTTCATAGGAATTTTTATAGAAAGAACTTTTTCGAGTAGATAAAAGTTTTGCTAAAACTTCACATTTCATCAGGTACAAGAAATTCCTTTCATGAAAATAAAATAATTTTAAGAAACAAGGAAATTATTTCTATAAAGATATAATTAGAAACAAAGGAAATAAAATCATTCTTTGAAAATTTAGAGGAAAAGGAATTTTCTCATAACTTGACATATTCTTTAACAAAAATAAGAAGAATTTTCAAAAGTTCCACTTTTCTTTAGAAGACTTTACTTTTACAAAAATTCATGGTTTGAGACAACTTCATTAACTTCATACATTTGATATGAGTCAATAAATATATGTATATGCATTTCAAAGGTTTTACAAACTATTATAATATCTATCTCTTCAAAATGAGCTTTTGTTAAAAGAAGGAATTCAAGTTTGCGAAAATTCGTGGTGAATCTGGTCACCACTTTTTCGGAATCCAAATAACTTAGTTTGATGAAAATAGTTTTAGAAATAGATAGATCTTTTCGAATAGGTAGAAAACGGTATATAATATGCGAAATTCCGAGTTAAAATGAGCAAGTTATGGCCATTTTAAGTTGGAATTCCCTCCAATCCGATTTTACCGCGATTTTAAGATAGATTTAGAGTTTTCAAGAATAGAAATTCTATGAAAGACTCATTGTGGGTATTTTATCTTGTTTAGGTGAAGGAGGAACCGAGATCACTTTCTCGAAAGACTACTTCGATTAGGAAGCTACCAACATAGAGTGAGTTAATCCTTTACTAAGTTACATTTCCTTATGTGTGCTTGTAAATAGAAGCACTAGAAGATAAGGAAAAGATAAAATTATTGTGTGATTTGAATTTATGATTGGTTAAATATAAGTTAAGAATATCGAAAGAGAAACTGATATTGAATTGTGATTCTTGCATTGATATGATGAATATTGATTTGATCACCTTTATACTTGAAATTAATGAGGATGAAATAACCTTATATTGAAAATAATTCATGCATATTATATTTGTGAATCACATTTGTTTCACTACTAGTCTTTGTGTGGGGAAACGAGGAAGTGGTAGTGGTGGCTAGTAGGAGCCGGAAAGTCTACAGGGCAAGTAGGAGCTAGCAAATCTGCAAGTTTTAATGGTCGTATGGTCTGTAACCTCCAACCCCCGACATGGAGAGCGTAAAACCATGCTACACATGATTTTCAGTTAATCTTGTGTATTTTGTTTGCTCATGTGTTTGGTGCATTTTCATATGATTGTTTAAATACTTATTTGATTTATGGAAATGTCTTGTAGATGGGAATTATCTCACTAAGCTAGATTTGTTTATACCCTTATAGCTTTTTGTTACAGTATGATTATCTTTGTTGGCATCGAGGAGCCCCGTATGCCAGGTATGAGCCAAAGTCACTAGGAGTTTTTGGGAGAAGTTATATGTCTTAGTTTTGAACATAGACTTCTAAGAAAATCTCTGTAGTAGTTTATGTTACAGTTATGTTTACTTTGTTAATGGACCATTTGAAGACGGGGAATGCCCCTAAGATGATGTAAGAATTTGTTATTTAAATGAAGATTTCATGTTTATTTATATAAGTTCTTGCTTGCTTTTATTATCTACTTAAATGTAATATCCCTGTGAGTCTCCTACTATCTTGGAAGCACTTGCATGTGATATCGAAGCTCCTGTATGACGAAGGTTGTCATTCATTAGCTTTAATATTATATGCGGCGGACTGCCACGTTTAGGGTACCCTCAAGGGCGTGACAAGAACAATATATCAATTAATTAGGCTTACAAAAAAAAAAAATTACTGAAAATAAAAGATGAGAGAAAAAGAAGATCAGGCAGCTATTTATAGTGGCTGCTTTGTGCGTCAATCCACTCTTTCAGATCCACACTGGGGACTTCGTTATCCAACGAGATGTATTTCACTATATCAAAAATTCAAGGTTACAAGATAGTGCAATTCTCTCTGCTTGATTCTGTCACGCCCCGAGGGGTACCCTAAACGTGGCAGTCCACCCGCACAAAATGCTAAAGCCTAGGAATGACTATCTTAGTCACACAAAGGCTTCCATATCATGTACAAGGCGTACATCACAATCAAGGGAACGCATCGGAGTAGCACAATTTATATTGATAATAATTAAGTAACAAGGTAAGGATAATACTTATCATAAATTATAAATATGGTAAATTACAATTCTTAGGGTGTATCCCTCTATTGTCTTCAAATCAAAATAAATACACTTCTTAGAATTTCTAAAATAATAACATAGCTACATTACATATAAGGAACCTTACAAAGTAACTTCATCTTATGTTCCCATTGCCTTCATAAAGTTTAACATCCTTCCATGACTTACTTAATGTTATGATCTTCGATTTAAGTCACGATATACCTGTTTCAACAAAATCTATAGGGGTATAAGCTTGCAACTAGCTTAGTGAGGTATTCCTTTTCATTCGCACCATGGTTTCAAACAAATTCATTTAATTTTCACACATATGCTATGCATACAATGCAACAATCACGTGATTACACAAATAATATAGTTATTCGGAAACCATATATAGAACGGATTTACCCTTCTGTATCAAAGGTTAGGGAATCGATGATGAAGATCCTCGATCTTCTACTGCTAGTCTCTAGGTCTCCACCCAAAGCGTTTGGTTGGCTTGGTTCCGAACTAGAGTCGCATTCCCGGACGATTTGTATTCTCTAAGAAGGAACATGGCCCGTGTTACCGCACGATAACAGCCAATCCAACTCTATGCGTAAGAGTAGCAGCTTTTCAAAAGAGATGTGACTCAATGGATGCTATGCGTGAGTGTTTTATTTTTCTTAAGCCAAACCTTATTAAGGTTTATTAGGGGTGATCAATCAATTTGGCAATCAATATGTAATCATATAAGTAAGTAAACAAAACACTTAAACAGGCAATTTGAAGTTATGATATTCTTAATTTCATTTCACACATAAGCATAGAATCACATCTATATACATATCCCCAAATTCCCCATACATATCCATTTTTATCTTTTCTTAGTATACTAATGCCACTACTTTATAAGTACAAGCAAGGTAACGAAATTAAGAGGAATAACTTACTCGTCCATTTCGCAATCTTCTTAGTCTTAGAAATCCTCAAGAAGGGTAATCTCATATCCTTCATCACCTAGACAAAAGAAATACCCGGGATGAGTATTTCGTAGAAATTCTACTTAAACTTTCTAATTCTATTTCATTATTTTCTCAAAATCCCATAGAATGAAATCCCAATTTAAAATGGCCATAACTTACTCATTTTAACTCAAATTTCACTATAATATACCGTTTTCTACCTATTCAAAAGATCTATCCATTTCTAGGTTATATTTATCATATAAGATCATTTGGGTTTCAAAACCATAGAGTATATATTTAAAACGAACTTTTTCTAGATTTTGCGAAACAATTTTCCAACTCACCTTCATTCAAAAATCGTTTAATAATATATATATATATATGATTGAAAATCTCTTTAATATATAGATAAGCTCACTTTATATGCAAAAATTCTAATGGTAGAGTCTCAACAATTTATTTCATAAAACAATTCATCTTGAAGTGTTAAAACTTAACTTGACAAATTCCCTTTTCAAGTATTTTGAAGAAACTTTATATTTTCTAGGTTATTATAAATGAGTCTGTTTTTGTTTTATTTTCCTCATTCCTTTTTTCAAAACAAGTAAAATTCTCCTTTAACTTTGGTCTTTTATAATTTCTACTTTTAGTGATAAAAGATCAAAGTTATCAAAAGTTTATTAAGTTGTTAATAACTTATTATAAATTTGCACTTAGAATGATTTTAGAAAATGAGTATTTTCTTTTTATATTTCTTATTTAAAATATAAGTTATTGTTTTCTTGGTCTTTTATTTCCTCTACAAATTTTATTTGAAAAGAATCTTCTTTATTGGTAAAATCCTTTGTTTTTGATCTTATCATATTTGTATTCTTTGAAAATAAGTTCCTTTGTTAGAAACTTGAAAATCATCATTTTCCTAAGCGGGTTTATAACTTTATAGGTTGATTTTTATCTTAACTTTGAAATTTAGTTTGCTTCTTGGTTTTGTTATGGAGTTGAAAAGAGTTTAATCTTAAGCTTTTTGTGAAAACTTTGAATACTAACAAATTATTTTGCTAAAACTTAGGTGACCATATTATAAAAAGAAAGTATTTATTTCTTATATTTCATTGGTAAAGCTATCTTTGTTATTTGAGAAAACTTTGAGAAAACTTGTATTACTTCCATTTCTATGTTGTTGATAATAACTCCATTATTTAATGAAAAGCAACATAATAGAAAATTTAGTTTTAAGTTCATTTAATAAAGAGAAATTCTACTTTTAATTTAGTTGAGACAATATCATTATGTAGATGCAAGTATTATGAGCATAATAAGAATATGAGAAAATAATAGAAACAATAATAATAAGCAAAGATAAAAATATCAAGTATTGGGAACCTCAGTTTCATCATGATATCATGGTCAAGTATTGGGAGCCTTAGCTTCATCAAGGCATCCCAGGACTAAGAATGGACTAGTCCCAAAAGGAATAAAGGAAATAAAGAAAAGAATATTTTGACTTGATAAGAACAAGTCTAAGACTAGAAAGACTAGTCTTAAAAATAATATGAAATAAATAAATTGCAAGGCATGAAATTAAATAAATAACAAGTGAGGTTATATACTCTAAAGATTATATATAAATACATAAAATATATTTAGTTAGATATGAATAAGAAGTTAGCATAATAATAACAATAAAATCAACATATATAATAACAACATAATAAAATAGGATTTTCATGTGCAAGAACAAAACATAAACATGTTGTTGCTTTTACTACTCATGTGAGTTTCAAAACAATACCATAGTCATGTTAAGTTACATGACATGGATAAACTAAATGGTTGGAAGAAATTTTACCTAAAGTGTTTATGTGGTATGAAGATGGTAGTGAATGTATATTTATGTGGTTATTAGAAATGAGTTGGATTGTGTATAGAGAGAAATTTTGTGAGTATTTGGTGAAAGAGAGTTTTGGTAGAGAAAAATTTTGTGGAGTGTTTATGTAGAGAATTTGAGAGATTTTTGGTAGTAGAATGAGTTGTGTGAAAAAATGAAGTAGGAAGGGGGTATTTATAGAATTTTGGAGTGGAAATTAGATGTAATTAAATTAATTAAAAAAGAAAATAAATGGAGAGTGAAGAGAGAGAGAAGTGGATGGCAAGAGTAGGGAAGGGGAGAGAAATTTGATTAAAAATTAATTTTAGAAGAAAAGTGTAAAAGAAGTTTAATAATATATGGTGTAGAATTTTTATGAGAAAAGAAAATTATAAGAAATAGGTACGTAGGTGTAAGAATAGGTTGTAAAAAAAAGAGATAGAGGAATAGTAATGAATAGTAGAGAAGTACTATGAATAGTAAACTAGATAATTAAAATACTGGTAGTAATAAAAATACGCGTATAAATGCGATATCTGTAATTTTTAACTACCGAAAAATTCTAAAACTAATATTTTTGAAAACCTTACATTTTTACGAGTCTATTGGTATTAACAGAATATTTTTACCCTCATGTGTACCAGGGCACGATTTTTGAGAACTGATCCCATTCGGATCCGAAGGACACTAGAATTTTGCGAATATGATATTTTTAAGCTTTCCTATATTATGAACTATTATCAACAATTATTTCCATTCCGTTGTTTAGGGTTTAAGAGTGCGGGATTGTCGGATCTTAAACACTAGGATTTATTGTAAGCTTTGTGACTTTTAGGATTCTGGTTTGACTTCAGATTTTTGTTGAGTTATTAGTAAGATCATAAAATTTTGGAGTGTACCCGTATTATATTTTTGGTTTGACGTCTATGGTTTATCTTATTTTATTTGTGATTATTTAATATTTTTCAATTCTCGGGATCGTTTAACTGAGTTTAGGGTTAAGGGTTGACTTAGTTTGACTTTTGGTGAAATTTGAAACTTTTGATTTTAAAATTCACCGAAGGATTTACGATTTTAGTATGTTGTTATCAAGCGTTATTTGGATATATTGACTTGATTTGTGTATTAGGAATCGCATAGATGATTTGATTGATGTACGGATGTTGAATCAACCGATAGTTGTATTTTATATTTTGCTTTGAGGGTTCTCATTTTTTGAAGACTAAAAATTTTCATTTTTGACATTATTTTAGAATTTTGGTTTTAACTTGGTTGATTTTTCACGGTTTTGATTTTTGTGTTAGACTTCTCGGATTATTTTCTAAGAAATACGAAAATTTCAGGGGTTTACAGATTCTCACTGCTATCCTCTAGCTTCAATCGATCTATAGAGTCTAAACTTGTAACTGTGCTACCAAGTTAAGATGGCAACAACAAGTTCCTTCTATTACAAATAAAAATTGAAGGCTAAATATAATAAAGAATATTTGCACAATTTCAGATCAATGAAAGCTTGTAGGAGATCGTTGTATGTGGGAGAAGTATGAATATTTCTTGCTGCGTGCGAAGCTTGTAAAAGATTCTGAACTTCCTTCTGTTTTCTTTGATATATATAACTTTGTTCTTCAACGGTTAATATCGGTTTGAAGGATTGATATTATATCCCAATTATCTCGGCTGCAAATATGTTCTTCCTTATCCGTATTTGAAATTCGAAAACTATCCAGCTGCTTATTTTCGTCTGATTTGATTTTTAAACATTGGATAAGCTTTGTTGAGATAACATCATTTATTCTAACTATTGATATTTCCTTAAACTGATCTGAAAGTTATCAAGATTTCTCCTTATAATTTGAACTAGATATACTTGATAAGACAGCTTTATCTTCTTCAATAAATCATTGTGATCGTCTCTTGTGATCTTCCTTTGGATAACCCTCAAAATATTTGCCGATATCTTATTCAAGTGATATAAAATCTGGATAACTTGATATCTTAACAAACTTTATCTTCTAATCTTTTCTTGTAACAAACTTATCTTCTTCTTGAAATAACCTTTATTATCCATATCTTATCATATCCGCGATCTATAAGAGCTTTATGAGATATCCATGTATCTTGGTAATATTATATTTGAAGATGTCAAAATAATTTTCCATAAAATTTTTTGTAAAATATTTTGATGTGATTTGATCCCCATGATATAAAATCCAACTTAAGTGAAACAAATCAAGTATATTACCTAAATATACTTGACAAGTGGAGCTAGGTGTTGAAAAATATTAAAAACCAAGTTTAATCGAAACTAGAAAAATTCGTATCCGTCTTGAAAGTTCTGAAACTGCTTCTGTCTAGCTTTATTAAGCTTATTCGTCTACCGTTGAAAGTTCTAAAATTGCTTATGATAGATTTATATTACTATCATTAAAGGTTTTGAAACTGCTTTTGATTACTTCCTTTAGACACCAAAGCTTAATCAAAACTTCTGAAATAGCGTCTGATTCTATAAAGCTTACTTATCCAACTTTTGAAAGGTTCTTTATTAGCTTCTGTCAAATCATACGTATCAAATAAAATCATAAAATAATTAAATACTTTAACATCCTTTTGTTATCATCAGAACATTATTAGAGAACTTGACAAAAAGGATGTAGTAGAGTTTGTTGCTAAATGTGATATATGTAAAAGGGTAAAAGCTAAATACCAAAGGCTCGGTGGATTATTGAAACCATTTCCAATTCCAGAGTGGAAATGGGATCAAATTTCCATAAATTTTGTATGCTCATTACCTAAGACGAATGCAAGTTATGATGCTGTTTGGGTCATTGTGGATAGATTCACTAATTTAGCTCATTTCTTACCAATCAACATGGCATATCCATTGGAAAAGTTAGCATGAATATACTTCAAGGAGATTGTGAGATTACATGGTATACCTGCTGGTATAGTGTCAGATCAAGATCCACAATTTTTTTCAATTTTTGCAAGGATTGCAGAAAGCTTTGGGAACACAATTGACGTTTAGTACAGCTTATCATCCTCAAATTGATGGATAGACTGAAATGACCATATAGACATTAGAGGATATGTTAGATCATGTATACTAAAATTCAAAGGAAATTGAGATCAACATTTACCGTTGATAGAATTCGCACACAATAACAGTTACCACTCAAGTATTGGGATGCCCCCATATGAAGTACTATATGGTAGAAAGTGTCCATCACCATTATTCTAGGATAATCTGGAGAAAGTAATGATTGGACTTGAATTGGTATAGAAAACAATTGACAAGGTCACTGTGATAAAGCGAAAAATGAAACAAGCTCAAGACTGACAAAAGAGTGGAGCAGATCTAAAACGGAGAGAATTGGAGTTTATTGAAGGTGATCACGTCTATTTGAAGATAAGTCCGATCAAAAGTCTTCATAGTGGACAAATAAAAGGAAAGTTGAGTCCCGGATATATTGGACCATTTGAGATATTGGAACGAGTTGGAAATCTGGCATATTATCTTGCATTACCACCTAATTTATCTAGTATACATAACGTTTTCCATGTATTAGTATTAAGAAAGTATATGCCGGATCCATATAAAGTGGTTGAGTTGGAACCAATTGATTTGAAAGAGAACTTAACATATGAAAAGCATCATGTACTATGGGATTCTCGAACTAAAGAAATGACATGGGAACTGGAAGATGAGATTAAGTGAAGCTATCCTCATCTGTTTGAAAATTCATGTACATAAGCAAGCTTTAGGGACAAAGCTTATTTTAAGGGCTGGAAGAGGGTGGGGGGAGGGGAGAGAGGGAGAGAGAGAGAGAGAATGTAAACCTCGAGAATTTTTTATACCAGTAAAAATGGATAGAAATATAAATATAGAAAATAGATGGTTAATATTGAACTTAACAAAGACTCTAGAATGAAACTACGAGTAGTAGTGAACTTATATATAGTTTCAAACCTTAAAACAAAGTTTTTTTAGATAGTATTAAATACTACTAATAAGATTTCATAGTGGGTATTGAAAACTCAAGATATAAGAATAACTTGGTTAAGAATTTAAATGCAATAAAGAATAAATAATCAATTATGCTTATAGCTAGAAAACAATAACCTAAATACTATTATTAACATAAATAAATAAAAATAAAAGATAAATATGTTTTATTTCGATTATCATCATCATCATCATCATCATCATCATTATTATTACTAATGTTACCATTATCATTAATGCTGTTGTTGTTGTTTATTATTATTATTATTAATGATATTACTATTATTATGATTATAATTATTATTGTTATTAAGATTAATATTATTATTATTGAAATAGCCATAATCTCCCAAGTCATGTTTTATAAATGTGTTAATTCAATTATTCATGATTTTGAAGTATGATGAATATGATTTACATAATATATGATATATGTGTCATGTTGATGTGTTAAAATATATAAATGTCTTAGAATAACTAAATATTGAGTTTATAAATTTGTGAGAGTAGTTAAGAGTGTGATAAACTAGCTTAAAAAAGTGAACATACTAAATATATATATATATATATATACATATTTTCCTCAACATAGCAGAATTTTTCTAGACATTAACCAAGCCTAAAAATACATTTAATGCCAAAAAATAAGCCCATTTATTTACTAAAAACAAGCCATGTAAAGCCTTAAATAAGGCAGCCCCAAAAGTCAACTAAGAAGATAAATATCATCTCATAAAGTGCAATTTTCGTTCAAAAATTTCAGACATAAAAACACTCTTACAAGCCCCAAACCTCATTTTATCTTCTATAAAAGCTCTCCATGGATATGTAATACTACCCCTTCAACTTTTACAAAGAAAACCATTAAAGGCTTGCAACAAGACAACAAATCAAGACATAAAACTCTTAAGGTATGTGTGTTAATTTGTTTTAAGCATATGTAAAGTGTGCTTTTTATTAGATAGGGTTTGTATGCTAAAAATGAGATAGGATGGTTTTTATGTCTTGTTGGTAGTTGGAGTAGTATTTTCGTGCTAAAAGAGCTTGTAGTATGTGTTAGATATGTAACTTGAAGTGTTTGTATGATTGAAGTGTAGGATAGTGATGCTATGAAATAGAAACAAAATTTAAGCATTAATACTTTTGAAATTGGTAAAAACTTAAAACATAAAAGTTGTATATCTTTTTTTTAAGCTTTCCAA
This sequence comes from Combretum micranthum, assembly GCA_024138025.1. Taxonomy (NCBI): domain Eukaryota; kingdom Viridiplantae; phylum Streptophyta; class Magnoliopsida; order Myrtales; family Combretaceae; genus Combretum; species Combretum micranthum. The sequence continues at coordinate 20,010 of JAMXBD010005159.1, forward strand.
CGCAACTTGAATCACTTTGATCGGAGATCGGATGAAAAAGTTACGGTTAAAATACAATAGGCTACAAAACAGGAAAGGCTACATGACCCGTATAGGGGTAGTGTATGTAGAAATTTGATTCTGTAGAGTCACTAGTAAATCTACACGACCCGTGTAGGGGTAGTGTATATAGAAATTTGATTCTATGGAGTCACGAGTAAATGTACACGACCAGTGTAGGGGTAGTATATGTAGAAATTTGATTTTGTGGAGTCACGAGTAGATGTACACGACCCGTGTAGTGGTAGTGGTACAACTGGAAAAATTTTTGAAACATGATTCTCTGTTTTCATTCGAAAATTGAGCTTTTACACTTTCAATCCTCATCAAACACAATTCGTACCCCAACTTCATTTATACAATTTTCAAACAAGGTTAAAAACTTATGTTTCTTTGTTAAATGTGTAATGCTTAGGAAATGAATTTTTTGAGTAAAATTGAGATAGATAAGTGAAAAGTAATGTGTTGTGCTAATTAATAAATATAATCAGCATGATTTAAATGAACTTATTGTATATGTTAAGTTACGTATGTGTGAGAATAATGTTATGTTTTGTGTGAACTTTGTTTAGAATTGAACATTGTGCAAGTGCGAGTTCTGTTTTGAATTAGTATCAAAGTTTTATTAATTTAATCTCTTTTATCCAATTCCTTGTCACCTTCAGGACTAGTTACACCTTCTTTGTTTGAAAATATCTCAAGTACGCAGTAACATGCTTGTTTTTGCCTAGGATAGGCATAATTAAATTTACTCCAATTTATGAAAACTTAAACTATGTATGAATTAGTTGTCTACTACGCTGTTGAATCCGGTTCAGGGAGAGGCACCCTGTTATGATGCAAGACATGGTAGTTTTAGGCGCTTAGGCCACCTTTGTCATGATGCAATGACTTTTATAAGTGGTATAACGGGTAGTCGATGGGGTTTTTAGTATCGGTATAAAATTTACTTAAGCTTAGATGAAGTAACATGATTTAATTTGATGTTTCGAGACTTGAATTGTGTGATGTTATGGACTAAGATAAGTGAAGATGATAAACGGCTAAGAACTTAGATGAGACTATTTTCGTTTTTAGATATATCATCTAGGAGATATGAGTCCCGAACAACTTATATGAACCACATGAGCATCGAGGTCGTTACTTAGGTCCCTAAAATGTCCTTATTGCCTGGAGTTTGAATATTCCAGTGTTGTTTGGTTAATTAAAGACTTTTAATAACCTATTGATTATTGCAAATGTATGTAGATTAAGCTTGTGTGTATTACTAGCCTTTGTTTTCGTTACTAGTGTACTGGGCCTTTGGCTCATTTTTTATCTTTACAGGATCTCAAGACGATGAATTTTAGGCTAGCATGGGTTATAGGACTGGTTTTGAAGATTTTCTTGATAGTTGGGAAGATTAATTTGGCCATGGACTACATGGATTCTTTTTTGTAATAGATTAGGATAGACTATTTTGGAAAATATGTATTCATGTTGGAGCTTTGTTTATCTTTTATATCTTTTGTTTAAGGTTTGTCATTAGCCTTTGTTTGTAATATATATACTTAGTTAGTATATTTAAGTTTTATCTTTTGTTTAAGGTTTGTCATTAGCCTTTGTTTGTAATATATTACTTAGTTATTATTTAAGTTTTATCTTTTATATCTTTTGTTTAAGGTTTGTCATTAGCCTTTGTTTGTAATATATATACTTAGTTATGTATATTTAAGTTTTATCTCTTATGATATGTGATGATAATTATGTATGTTTTTCTTAGAAGTTAAAAAAAATCTATAGTTCTCACATTCGTTCTTAAAAAGAATTTGGACAAACAATTCTTCAAACCCTTCTTTTAGGACAACCTTAATATATATGCAGGTTATATGTGGTTGGGGACTCGAATTCATCTATTTTATATAGGTGTTGTATACGGGTCCTTCCAATTATTATTATTATTATTATTATTATTATTATTATATTACTAATATTAGTGTACTTTATCAAATAAGAATGGAAATCTAAAAAAGTCAAAATTATGAATAATATGATTCCTAAAAATGACAAGATAATTATATAAGTATATAAGAGAAACACAACGAAACTAAATAATAGTAAATAAATATTCGTTACATAATAGGTTAACTAAAGAACGTATAAAAGTGATGATAATAATAATGATAAAATATTAATCCATGGATATAAATTCTACAACTACCCAATAAAATATATAAATACCAAACATGACAAGAAAAGCAAAATGAAAATTGTAAACCCTAAAGTTTTATGATTGGTTAAGCTTAAAACCATAATTAAAAGGTCAACGGAAACCCTAAGTCAATAAAATCCTAGTTAGACAGAACAGTTTAAGTCTGACAATCCCGTGCTTTGTAACCCTAAGAGTAGTAAGTAAGAGATTAGCATGTAGAATAGTTGTAACGACATAAGAAAGCTTAAAAATATCATATTAGAAAAAACGTAATTGTCTTGAACAAATGGATAAAGTTTTTGAAAAACGTGTCCCAGGGCTTGGAATTGCAAAAATATTCTAGATATACCGTTAGACCGTTAAACTATAAGGTTTTAAAAAATATCAGTTTTATAATTTTTCGATAAATAAAAATATCAGATATTGCATTTATACGCGTATTTTCTTATACTAGTACTTTATTAGTCATATCTACTTTACATTACACTATTCATTACTATTTACTATTAATTTATCTCTATTTTTTCTAACCTACTCTTATACTTTATAACCTATATCTTTACTTTTACCTTTCCCATAATTTTATCATATCTACCTTAATATTATTTTTTTAATTAAAAAAATACAAAAAATATCATCTCTCCCCTTTCTCCTCAAGATGGCGGCGCCCTTCCCTCCTTTCACTCATATATTTTTTTCAATTTTTATTTTTTTAATCACATAAAATTCACTCCTCATTTTCTATAAATACCTCCTCCTCTTCATTTATTTCACACTTCATCTACACAAATTCACTACAAAACTGTCCATAATTTTATCTCAAAACTTCTCAAACATTAAATTCTCTAAAATACTCTCAAATCCCTTCTATATACATAAAACTTTCACATATATTACTCCAAAATCTTTTAGGTAAAATCTTTTCCATATTTCTTTACCATGTCATGTAATTTACATGACCATGGTGTGAGTTACCTAAACTTAATGTTATGGAAGCTACACTATGTTCATGTATTGTTTTTGTTCATGAATATCTATTTATATATTTTATGTTGTTATTTTACTTTTCCATATTATAGTTGCTTTTATATCTAACTTAATATTAATTATGTATTTACAAATATATATTCTTTAGAGTTATAAGCTCACTTGTAATTTATTTACTTTCATGCAAAGAAATTTATTTATTCATGTTGTTTTAAGATAGTCTAGTCTTAGACTTGTCCTCATCAATTCAAAACAATTTTCTTTTTCTTTTTGGGATAATCTATTTCTTAGTCTGGGAGCCTTAAAGAGGCTAAGACTCCCAATACTTGACTTTATTTATTATTCATTATGCTAATTTGCTTGCTATTATTCTTTGATCATGCACATAAAGATTGTTGTCTAAACTTTAAAGCTTCATATTTTTTTTTTTTTTTTTGCGAAAAGAAGATTTTATCACCTAAGAATGGTTCTATATGAAATTTAGAATTTATGAATTTAATAAAAGTAATCAATTTTTTCAAAAAACGGAAAAACTTACTATAATTTTGATGTACCTTTGTTAAATTGTTCTCCAAAGAAGATGACTTTTGATACCAAATATTTTCCATAAAAACATAATATAAGGAAACTCCATAAAAAGGGAAGTGTGGAGTTTTCCAACCAAGTTTTTCTAAGTAATGGTCAAAGAAAATTGTATAGAAAACTAATAGGAAAGTGACACTAATATTGAAAGTTTCGAAAAGGAAAAATAGAAAAATTTATTTTTATTAAAAATAGTAGATAAACATAAATATTCTTTGAAAAAAAGAATCAAAATAATCATTTTAAGGTTTTACAAAAAGGATTTTTGTAAACTATGGTTTTCTAAAATTTTAACTAGCATTGTTTTTACTAAAGAAATTTAGTTGGACAACAAACGTTAAGCATGGATGAAATATGAATTATATATTATAAAAAGGAATTTTCAACTATATAGATAAAAGTATTTATCAAAGCAATTTTGGGATGATTTATGTTTGAAACAAATGATTTTGGGTGGAAAATTTGGTGGTGAATCTAATCGCCATGTTTCGGAGCTCAAATGACTAGTTTGATGAAAATAGTTTAGAAATGGATAGATCTTTTCAAATAGGTAGCAATCGGTATATTATATGCGCAATTCTGAATTAAAATGACCAAGTTATGACCATTTTAAGTTGGAATTCTTTACACGAACTTTGATGTTTTTGACATAGTTTTGTCAAATTGCAAGAAAGTTATAAGAAATTACTCATTTCAGTATTTTTTTGACTAGGTGATCCTGAGGAAGAAGGGTATCCTGAGGATGATTTCGCTAAGTGGATTGTTTGTCGACTCATCCATTTAGAAGAAGTATCGCCATGGCAAGTGAGTTTATTCTTAAAAGGGTGGCATCTGAATGGTCGAGTGGTAGCTATTGTTATAGGCAAATCAATTAGAGGTATGTGATTGTCCAACTTCCTTTAATTCCAAACTGCATGCTCTTAACATATCCTCTAGGGTTTGAATGGTTCGCTCAGACTGTCATTTGTCTGAGGATGGTAGGCAGTCTGAAATGTAACTTGGTGCCTAGGCTCTTTTGTAAGCTTGTCTAGAACTATGATACAAATCAGATCCCGATTTGAAACGTCCCCACTGGTATACCATGGAGTTTGTACAATCTTCTGATGTAGATCTTAGCCAACTTATCAGCGAATAGGTCATATTGATCGGTAAAAAGTGTGCTGACTTTGTCAAGCGATCGACTATTACCAGACTGCATCACATCCCAAGGAGGTTTTCGGGAATCCACATACAAAGTCCATCGAGATTGATCCCATTTCCATTCGGGGATGGGTAGGGGCTTTAATATCCTCCGGTCATTGATGTTCCATTTAACTTGTTGACATACGGCACACTTC
>JAMXBD010005160.1:0-25128 GCA_024138025.1 Combretum micranthum
AAGTTATCTCTTTTCAAGTTACAAAAAGAACTCACTAAGATTTTAGAAACTAATTTTACTATAAAAAGCTTCTAAATCACTTGTTATCCACTTTGTTTTTATAAAGAAAATAAATTTTTATGCAAAATAATTTCTATGAAAAACTAATATGAGGAAAGGATGAGGAATTTTCAAATAAAATCTTTGCAAACAAATAGACAAAGAAAAATTGTATAGGAAAAATAGCACTATTATGGAGCTTAGAAAGAGAAAACTTATTTTCAAAGAGTTATTTAAAAATAATAAAGCAAACATAAAACACCCTTAGAAAACAAAAAGAAACAAAATATCATTTCAAAAGATTTATAAAAATGATTATAAACTATATCTTTCTAAAACTCCAAACCGACACTATTTTTACTCAAAGAACATAAATTGACAACAAAGCACTTGAGCATGAATAAAATATGAGCTAAGTAACCATAAAAAGAGAATTTTTAACTATATATAAACTATATTTATCAAACAAATTTTGATTGATCAAACCAAGTTGTTTTTGAGTTGAAAAATTCGTGGTGAATTTTATCGCCACTGTTTCGGGGCCTAAATGGTTTAGTTTGATAAAAATAGTTTTAGAAGTGAAAATCTTTTCGAGTAGGTAGAAATCGGTATATTATATGCGTGATTCGAGTTAAAATGACCAAGTTATGGCCATTTTAAATTGAAACTTTCCTTTATACGAACTTTAACGTTCTTTTGACATTGCTTGTCAAAATTCAAAAAATCATCAAGAATACTCATCTTGGGTATTTCTTTGCTAGGTGACTCCAGGAAGGATACCTATATCCCGAGATTATTTCATTAAGTGAAGTGTGTGAGCGACTCATTCGTATAAGAAGAATAGTCGACATGGCATCGTGAGTTTTTTCCTTTAAATGCTATACTTGTTGTGCTTGTAATTTAGTTGCATTAGAGCTAGGAAAAGACAAATGGATATGTATGTAGAAAATTCTTTGAAAGAATCCAAGAATATCGAGGCTGGAATTGATTTGAATATTTGTTTTAGTATAACACTTGCTTTGTATGAAATTCTTTGATCGCCTTAAATTTGATAATAATAATATTATGATATCATAAATAAATGGATTAAGCATACCGAAGTGATCACATTGCATTTGGGTTATTATCCTTGGGTGAGAAGGATAGTAAGCTCATGTCGAAAGCAACACTTGGCGGAGTGTCCGAAAGCGATTGCTTGGCGGCGTTATGGAAAAGAAATGCTTGGCGGAAGATCAAAGCAAGGCTCGATTCAAGTAGACTTCACATGCTTGCGACATTGGTCGAAAGCATTAAATCTTTTTAACTAAAACTACTTGTTTCGAGATTATGTATCACCAAACCCCGAATGGAGGGCGTAAATCCATTCAACATATAGTTCCCGGAAAACTATATGCCTTGTTTGCCCACGTGTATGTTGCATTCCATTTGTTTGATTAAACAACTTGTTTGAAATTTTGTTATAAGAAGTTATTTATGGAAATAGTTCTCACTAAGCCTATCAGCTTATACCCATAGATATTTTTGCAGTTCCCTTATCTGTGGTTGAGACCACGAGGACCTTGCAGTCAGGTAATTTCTTTTTTGATAAAGGAAATTTTGGATAAATTTTAATATTAGAAATTATGTACAAATATTCTTATAATAGATTAGTGAATTAGGGAAATGTCCCTAAGTTTTAAAGATATTGTTATAAGTAAATGAATATTATGAATCATCTTTTTAATATGTTATTATATCTTCTTAAGCTTCATAATTTCATGTATGGTCCTCTAAAATTGTGAAAGCACACTTACCTTAATATGAAAGCTTTTGGAATGGCTAAGGTCGTCATACTTAAGCTTTAATTAGAGTGTGGCGGACTGTTACGTTAGAGTACCCCTTGGGCGTGACAAGAAACCTTAGAAATAAGACAAGCATAAGATCTATACCCTAAAATGATAGAAGTTTCTGAAACCTTAATCTTTCTGAAACCCTTTTTAATAATGGTTTTCTTATTTGATCACTCGACACACAATCAAGGCTATATAATCTGTCAAATAATTAATAATAGAATAATGTTAAATTATTTATGTAATATCAGATACAATCTTATCGCCTATACAAAAACGTCAATCAAAACAACTTATACGTGTATTTTATCTTCTATCGGTAAACAATTTGTCATTTTCATGACTATTCATTATTATTCACCGCTATTCACATCAATAATTTTTTCTTGTACTCTTGCACACATATCCATCACTTATATATCCTACTCTTACACATATCTCATCTAACCATACTTTACATTACTTTTCATAATCTCTTCTCTAATTTTTTCTCTCTCTCTCCCCCTCTCTCTCACAACATATTTATTTTTCCTTTTCAATTTCTTTTCATACTTTAGTTGTAAAATGTAAAGACCCGGCCCACTTAATCCGAATATTAAGTGTGCTAAATCTCCCGATCACGCATAATACCCAAATATTAGGAACAATATTCAAGCATTATACGTAAGGTCGTCTTAAAAAGAGATGTTTGTAATGGCTATCTGTTTAAAACATATATAACATTTACATGATTTGAAACTAAGAAACACTACCACTACATAAGTAGTGGGTCATTACCTATATACAAGACATACATCATATATATACACATTACAGCTTCCCAAGGATCACATAAACATAGAGATCTTACTTACAGCCCAACTATATTACAAATACAATTCAACTCAAAATACATTCCAAAACTTAACAAATAAGCCTAAACACTTCAAAAAAAATTTACATCAAAAGGAATCCTAAGCATATACTAGGCCTCTCTCTCCTAGTCATCCATAGAATCCTCCCAGTCGGTCCCATAACCCATATCGTCATAGGGCTTGTCATCAAAATCACCTACAAGATAGCAGCTTGAGCCAAAGGCCTAATACACAATAGTGCAAACAAATACATATGCAATGCTCACTTAACTAAATGCAATGCAATAAATCACCACAACTTCATTATCTTTTAGTTAAGTGAATAGAACAACACTGGAGTATTCAAACTCCGATTCAAGCTTGGAAATTCTGGAGGTCCTGAGTAATAGCAGCTACTCAAGGGGTTGATATAGATAGATCGGATATCTATATCTCCTATATCTAATCGATAAAGAATATAATAGCATCATTTAGGGTTCACACTCCTTTACATTCCACTTATCCCGGTCTATAACATCAATTAGTTCAACGGTCCCATACCCGTAAACTAAAGCATATTATTTCTTCCGAGCCTAAGTAGAGAATATACCGATACAATTAACCCTATTGGCTACCCACTTAGCCAATAAAAGAAACAACCATTGCATCATGGATTTGAGTCATTGCATCATGACAAAGGCTTCATTCTGAGTTTGCTACTAAGGATTTGGGTTCTCTTAGTTACTTTCTTGGTCTAGAAGCTACATCTACCATTGAGGTCTATTTATCAATAACTCAAATATGCACGGGATATTCTCACACGAGCTCAGTTACTTGATAGCAAGCTGTTCACACCCCCATGGTTGTCTCTCAGCACCTGTCTTCTGACGATCTCTGTTTTCGGATCCCACTTTTTACCGCTCTCTAGTGGTGCTCTCCAGTATTTAACTATCACGCGTCCCGATATTGCTTACGCCGTAAACTCTGTCAGTCAATTTCTGCACTCTCCAACTGAAGACCATTTTCTTGCTATAAAACGCATTCTTCGCTATGTTAAGGGCACACTGCATTTTGGCCTCATTTTTAGTCCATCTGCTGCTCCTAGTGCTTTAGTTGCTTACTCTGATACCGACTGGGCAGGATGTCCTGACACTCGTCGCTCTACTTCTGGTTATTCTATTTTCCTTGGCAATAACTTGGTTTCTTGGAGTGCCAAGAAGCAACCTACTGTTTCTTGTTGAAGCTGTGAGTCTGAGTATCGTGCCCTCGCTCTCACTGCCGCTGAACTTCTTTGGCTCACACATCTTCTTTGTGACCTTAGAATTTCTCTTCCATAGCAGCCTGTTCTTCTCTGTGACAACAAAAGTGCAATTTTTATGAGTTCTAACCCCATCTCTCACAAGCGAGCCAAGCATGTCGAGTTAGACTACCATTTTCTTCGTGAACTTGTTATTGATGGTAAACTTCGCACTCGAATGTGCCTCTCACTTACAGGTTGTCGATATCTTCATCAAAAGTATACCTCGGCCTCTTTTTCAATTTTTTTACTCCAAGTTCACGTCTGCTCAAATTCGACGCTTAGCTTGCGGAGGGTGTTGAGGATTCTCTGCCTTAATCTAAGGCATACCATAAATGTATTCTTTGACCTTCAATTAAATGCACCCTTTGACCAATCATTTATAGGAGTTTAATGGCTGATCTTTTCATTTATTTTGTAATCAATATTTATGTGTATTTATTCTCTTATACCATCTGTAAACATATATATGTATATATATGAAAGGCTTTCACCACAAAATTATGTGGTGGTTTCAAAACACTTTCAGAATACACGACTTTCCCAAACCTAAAAGCAAGGAAAAACCTGCATGGACCCTCTAAGAGGATGGATCCTCTACACAGGAAGGGAACAGAGTTGGTCTAGTCCTAAAAGTACCCCTTGAAGTCAAGATCAACTATGCATTAAAATTTTAGATTCCCTGCAAGCAATAATGAAGTGGAATATGAGGCCCTGTTAGCTGGATTCAGGCTTACCATGAGTGTTGGGCAGAAATGGGGGACCCCAAGATCTTCTCTAACTCCTATCTCATGGTTAAATAAGTTAAAGGTGCATATGAGGCAAAGAACAATGTAATGGCTGGATACTTGGAGGCAATTCAATTTCTCACAAAGGAATTATGCTCATGGTACATTGTGTAGATACCAAAGGTTGACAATGCTGAAGCTCATAGACTTTCAAAATTCACCTCCATGATAACCCCGACCTAGGAAAGGTCGAAGAAAGAATATTCGTCGAGTTCCTGACCTGAAAGTCTACCGTTATAAGAGCTTAAAAGGTACTAGATTTGCAAAAGGAAACTCTACCCTCGAGCTGAATGAAATTGATAGAAAAATACCTTAGGGACAGCACCCTAGCCTCGGATAGAATAGAAGCCAAGAAGTTGATGTGTTGAGTAGCCAACTACACCCTTATCAATGGAATCCTATATAAAAGGGGCTCCAGCTTCCCTTTTCTCTAATGTTTACACCTATAAGACATACATCGAGTTCTAGAGGAGCTCCATGCCGGTAAATGGAGCAATCATTTTAATGCTCAATCACTGCATACTCGAGTTGTTCAAGCTGTCTACTTTTAACCAACAGTGAGGGCTGATGCAAAAGAATTCATGCAACGATATGAATGCTGCCAAAAGATTGCTCCATCAACCATACCCTAAGCACTGATTTGCTCTACCTCACCAACCCGTAGCCATTTGCCATCTGGGGACAGGACATACTAAGACCTTTTCCTCCATCGATAGGTCAAAGGAAGTTTATAATAGTTGGATGTAATTATTTTGTGAAATGGGTAGAAGCTGAAGTAGTAGCAAAAGTTACGGAAAAAAAAAAACATTCAACACTTCATCGACACCAACATCATCTTCAGATTTGGGGTCCTGCACTCCATAGTAATGGACAACGAGAGGCAGTTTAGTTCCAAAAGAATAAAAGACTTCTGAGCTGAATACAGTATTATCCCGTGCTACACCTCTATTGCACACCCCTAAGCTAACAGCCAGGTCGAGGCCATTAATAAAACCATCATGCAAAGCCTGTAGGCCAGGGTAGACCAACAAAACGGCAAATGGGCTAATTAGCTGCCCAGTATTCTATGGGGATAACGCACTACAGGTATACCCCCACTGATGAAACCCCTTTTTGCCTCGCCTTTGGCTTTGAGGCCATTCTACCTATCAAGCTAGAGTTACAAGACATTCGAGTATAATCCTATGACGAGTTGATCAATGAGGTTAGTTTCTAAACTAAACTTGATGCCATAGAGGAGACTAGAGACATAGAGCAAGAGAGTTGCAACCTACCAAAAGAGCAACCCGATATTACACAAGAAGGTTACACAAAGTCTTTCTCCCGAGAGACCTCGTTTGTAGAAAATTGGAAGTAATAGGGTTAGAAGAAGTCATTCGTCTTGGAAAGGAAATCTATGAGCATCGAAAAGGAAAGTTTCCTGGCACAAACAATCTCCCAACAAAACAAGTCATTCATCTTGGAAAGCTATACCTAAAGACCTATGGCTAGCCTAGGAACAAAGCTATAAACCCAAATCAGAGCGACCTAAGGAAAACGAAGGTCGAATGGCCGACCTTGATGAATACAAACCAATAGTACGGTAAAAATGCAACTACCAAACAAGAGATAGTCAAAGAGAGAGAGAGAACAGATAATGTATTAGTTAGAAAAAAGTACATTATCTTAGGCAAACATTACAAAGCCTGCAACAGGCCCATTCATAAAACAAGCCGAGAGCAAAGCACATAAAAAAAAAAGAGATAGAGAATGAAAAAGGGTGGGGCAAAGTAATGACTCCCTGACGATCGCTAAGGCCTGAGATCGATTAGCCTTGTAGTCTTTGAAAATCTCTTCACTTGTCACTGGTTGAAGGGCAATAGGAACCACCTTGACCTACCTCTCAACATGTCCTTCAGCTTGAGGCTCGTGCATTACGACCACTAAGGCAACTACACCTTGGGCCCCGCCGTCAAGAAAACAATAACCTCAACCAACTCATCCCCATCTACTACACCAACTTTAGCATCAACACCACCTTGCTTGCTCTATCCTTGTCACCCTCTTCCTCACCAGAATCCTTTGCTAGAACCTTCCCCAAATAATCATCAAAAAACCAAAATCTAAGTTAGGATACCTTTCGAGAGGTCCTTTCTTATCAGTTTGCAGTATCTTTGATGAGTGTTACCTAGGTCTCCTTCCACTCCTTGTTTTTAAAGAGGTCACTCAAAATCCGCTTCTTGGTTACCTTAACTCTACAAATCCATAATGTGACCTTATAATAATAATGCAAAACTAAATGACATCAAAAGATAAGAAACAATGGGCAACCATGCAACAAGCAAATCAAATGACCTTATCGTCAATTTCTTATGGTCCAGGTTGGATGATCAAAAGCTTTCCCTCAGTTTACTAATCACTAAAATGACGAGCGTAAGCTCCCTCTTTGGCCTCGCAAATCCCACTTGGCATCACTTAATAGGTGAGAAAAGTTATCTCGCTCCTCCCTCACACCTCTCCACTTATCCTTGAAATCAACAACCACTGTCTCTGCAAGAAACTTCCTCTTCCTCGCCTCAACCACATCAACTTAACTACGTAAGACCTTGTCTTCTATCTCTGTGTGAAGCCTTTTGTGATCACTCGTCAGAGCAACCAGCTCACTCTTTAATCGTACCTCGTTTTACTTAACCTTGGCAAGCTCCTTCTTCAAGTTCTCCTTCAACACCTCGAGCTCCTTTAAGCCTTACTTGAACCAATGATAATCGAAAGGTAAAAAAAGAAAAGATTGAAAGAGAAAACACAACATGCCATCCTACGATTCTCCTTCGGCATTCAAAAAGCTTCAGCAATCATCACCAATGTCTGAAAAGCAGATAATGAAGAATCTTCAATAAATAAGAAAAAACTAGCACTACAAATGAACTCCTCGAGGACAACAACAATCTTACCTCATAGATCTTCTGTGTTGAGAAGTCTATGGCCGAGTCCTTTAAGGACAGTTCACCATAAAAGGCCCCTTAGCCTCTTCTCGTCTTCAAGGCGACTTGTCTCCTCGAAGGAAGGCCATTCCATGACCACATCGCTCCATTTCAATGCCCTCCCTTCGATGAAGTCAAATAGGCTACCAGTGACACCCCTATCAGCTTAATTCCCATGACCCCTAACCACCCAAGCCACTATTGCTGCTCCCAGTGGCTTTTGCTGCAAGTGAAGGCACACGAATAGCTCGAGCTGGCATAGGGGAAAGTTGAGCCGAACCTCGCTCCTCTCGAGATCAATCAAAACGAGCAAGCTCACCATCAACCAATCTCGGCAATAACATCTCCGATCTCAACAACAATACTTCTAACCTCACCAGCACTACCCATAATCTTAGCAGTAGCATTTCTAACTTCGACATCAGTGGCCCCCTGGTTTCGCCCATCCAAATCAACTACTATCATACTAACTTTGGTAGCCCGATCCTTGCCCTTAATAGGGTGCTTCTCGCCTATTGCCTTTTTCTTCATTAAAGCCCTTTTCCGCTTCTTTGATGAGTGAGCAAGAACATCACCTATGTCCACTACAAGCATCTACAACTCTTAAAAAAAAAAAAGAACCGATCAACAACAATGAACAAAACACTTGCTTAGTTGAGCTTAACTGTTTGGAAATCTCAACTCGTCTTCATAATGCCTTATCCCCAAAGTTTAACTCGACGGTGATTAGGGGGGCCGGGCAGGGGAGGGGGGGAGGGAGGGGGAGGGGGAGAGAGGGAGAGAGAAGAGAGGGCCAATCGCACAAAGAATATCGATTTCCTACTTAAAAAGTTCTTCACCAAGAGTACAGCATAATAAGGCCTCATACCTCGCACTCGAAGAGTACCCTCCTACTCCAGCAGCTCTTTAGTGTCATATGCCATCAATGTTTGGGGCTTTGCATGATGGATGGGTTTGCACCACTCTACCTAGAAAGTCAAAACCCTAATGCACGCATTTTCTCCAACCTAACTGTCCATAACTCATGTTTCCAGTTGAAGCCATTCAAGCTGGTGAGGCTGGTGAGGAGCTAGGGACGCTTATGCTACTTGGAAACATACCACCACCCCTCCTTTGATTTTTTATATAGAAAAAACTACCAGAACAAGATAGGGGTAGACCGCATCATAGCACTAAGACAAATGGCTTCAAAAGCGACCAATATCTGTGAAGCATTAGGCAATAGCTAAGTTGGGCACAACCGATGGTAATCGAAAATTTCCTTTTGAAAAGGGGAAAAAGGCATCCTTAAGTTGAACTCGAAAGCCTTCTCATACAAGGCAAATCACCAGCCACCAAGGAGGTATACTCGATTCGACTTCCTAGGCATAACAATCTCCCAGTCTTGTGGAGCATCTTGCATCTCCTCCTCGAATATGGCCTGAAGCTCCTCCCTTGAAAGCTTATAGCAGATCCTGTTGGGACCATCACCTTAGGTCGCCTCCATATGTAAAGGGACAGCGGCCCCCTTCTTGAGGCCATTAGAAGGATACTTATCCACTGGGCGCCGATAGACTTAACTGGCCAACTCTGCATAAGGATGTGCATTAAAACACCATGGCCCTTCATCGATGACATCAAGATTTTGCCAGACCTCTCCTCACGGTTGCTAATAAAAGCCAAGCCACTACTCTTTGTCCTGTGTCTACCACCCGACTCTGAGCCCTCTAATCTTAACACCTCTCCTCACCTCATTTGTGAGTTACTGTACCCTGTTGTTTGAATCGTGTGAAAAAATTAGGTGTGAAAGTACATGAGTTTGACATCATCAAAAACTTCAAGCATGTAGAAAAATAGAAAGCGTAATGGAGATGTGAGATGATAACTTTCTCGACAAGATATGAAAAGTATTGTGAAGAAATCCCTATGAAACATAGGTATTTATAAAACAGTGGGGGAGATGTAGAGGCCTGAGTCCCTCGGGACGTGTGAGCAAGCCTCAAAGCCCTGACATCACAGCCAACGATTGTAGCCATTAGATCCAAGAATAATTATTATTAAGACCTTTCAAATATACAAGGCCCCTTGAGAAAATCGCACATCCTCGACTATATTGAAGCGTGGTGAATACGATACCTAATAGGAGATTCAATGGTCCTCAAAACAAAATATCTATGAAAGAGGGATGCATCTCAAATGAAAAGCACAACTTGCCCTAAATTAATAATGACCACCTTGAACCAACGACCACATGGACTACGTAATCTCTTTGTTCCCATAATGAGAGTAGGGAGATAAATGTTGATAATGGAATATAGCCATTAGCCCACTAGGTCTCTTGGGCCACAAGACCCTACAACAACTGCAGGTGTAAGAGTAATCCACTACTTGTGACACATCGACTTCTCTAGAGCTAATGAGATCCGCATACCTACTGCATGGTATGGTGTAAGGCCTCTAATGAGCTTGATTAATCTGCTAGCTCGGCCTTGAGGCCTCATGGTCTCTAGCCAAAGTTAATGCCTTAGTCACACCCTGTGATCAGGAGAGACATCAATAGTTCGGCTACACTCCAAGAAGCCATGACTCCTTAACTCAGGTACCCTTGCCAAGTTGAGTACCAAGACGGCAATTAGGAAGTAACCCACCCTGGTATGACCCTAAACACTATAAATACCTTTGTCCTCTTTTCTAACGGGGAAGTGAACAGAAAAAGGAAAAGAAGCCTTATATATCTTTCATAGATACCCTATTCGTGCCCATAGACTAACTTAAGCATCAAAGTGCTCGCGCCGGGAAACCTCCAGCTTTACCTTTGACCTTTTCTTTGTGTTTGCAGGAGAAATCTCTAATAGCCTAGATTCAACTTATGCAACATATAACATATAAAGCCATGGGAAAAACTTAGCTTAAGTCGCGTACTTTCAACCTAATCTTAGGACGTGATAAGGTAAATGGTTATATATCTACAATGTTACTATAATCAACAAAAAAAATTATCAAAATACAACAAATCTACCACATGCCAAAATCGGACAAAGTTACCATAGTGTGGCAAACTTACCATAATGTAATAATAAATGTATGATGCATAAATGTTATCGAACAATATGTACTTACCACAAAGTGGAAAACTTACTAAAATCTGACAAATTTGCCACTTAGCACTAATAGACAAACCACCATAATGTGATTAATTTACCAAAATATAACAAATCTACTACATGCTAAAATCAAACAAATTTACCACAATGTGACAAAGCCGCCAAAATCCAACAAAAATAACACAACACAATTGGACAAACTTAATAGAATGTAATGAATTTACCACTCCAAAAGTTTACATAAAATCGATATATCAAAATACGATAAACTTATCATAATAAGACAAATCTATCACTTAGCACTAACAGATAAACTATCAAAATGCAACAAACTTACTAAAGCATGGCAGATCTACCACTTAGTACTAAAAGACAAAACTACCAAATAAACTACCAAAATGCAACAAAATTGCCAAATTATGATAAATCCACTAGTTAGTACTAAAAGATAAATTACCAAAATGCGACAAACTTACTGGAGTACAACAAATTTACTACTTAGTACTAAAAAAAAACTATAAGATAAATTATCAAGATGCGATAAACTTACCAGAATATCATAAATCTACCACTTAGTATTAAAAATAAACTACTAACAAACTACTAGAATGTGACAAAGTTATCAAAATACGACAAATCTATCATTTTACAATAATAGAAAAAACTACCAGAATACACAAATATACCAAAATATGACAAATCTACTAATTATCAAAATAAGAAAAAAAGCCATAATACGATAAGTTATCAGAATCTAATAAAAATAACATATACCACAATCGAACGAACTTACTAGAATACAACGAACTTACCCTTTTCCAAAAATTAGTGTAAAATCAATATGTCGAAATAGGATAAACTTACCAAATCAGACAAAACCGCCATTTAGTACTAAAAGACAAAACTAGTAGATAAACTATTAGGAATGCGACTAACTTACTAGAATCCGATAAATTTACCACTTACCATAACCAAATAAACTTACCAAAATGAGATGAAATTACCATCTGATTAAAATTTATTTTTAGTCAAACAGTCACGACTTAATTGTATTAATCCAACGGTTCATATTTCATCTAATTATGAGAAAACTTGATGGCTTGAGCTAAGACAATTTGATAAAGCCACACCTTCAGGTGAAACACTGTCTAGTATTATTTAAAAAAAAATAAATAAATAACAAATTATACAAAAGTACAAAAATAATGTTGTTATGTTGCATATTGAACTAGAGATATGCACAATTTTACTTATGTCGCATATACTATCGGTGTTACAGCAACGCAGATTGAAAATTTTGCAATTTTGTGTATTGCATTTGGACTTGGAAATGCCCTATATTGCCTCTTTTTTTCGGCAATATATGCAAACTCCTCCCAATCCTATACTAGTAACAACTATTGCTTCTACTCTCTCTCACTTCATCTTTTCCTCCAGTTCTCTCACCAAACGTCTCAGTAGATTCTCCATCGATAGGAACGGACGATGTGGTCTCGGGTGATTCCAAATGTCAGCCAAAGCAATGATGTCTTCCTATCATGATAAGATCACAGCTCCTTACGGCTCTTAAAAGTTGAGAAAAGGAAAAAAATATTTGTGCTTTTAAAAAAAATTACAAAATTTCCATTGGGATCAAAATAATCCCGATTTTAGGCAACTTGACCTCGTCTCCTCAAGAAACGAGGTCACCTTCGTAAACACTTCGTCTCTTGAAGAGACGAGGTCAAGCTAAATTCTTTCACTCCCCTTTTGTTTCTTGAAAATAGATTTATTTTTACATTATAACAAAACTTGTAAAAATCAAATAAAAACAATTATATAAGCAATTAGCCATCCTCCCCCAAAGGCGAAACAACTTCCAAACTTTAGTAATATTCCGAAACTCAATCCAACCAAACACAGTTCTCATCCCAAATCATTCATGTTGTCAAACTTTTCATCACAAACATAAGATAAAACTCAGAGAAAACAAAATACAAAATCAATGACCGATTGTTTGTTTTCATCAAATGTACAAGGGAAAAGGAATACAGTAATTGTAAAAAACTAAGAATCTATATCCAACAATAAAAAAAATTGAGAAAATCTCCTATCTACTACTGGTAGTCTTTGCCCCGCCTCCCTCGTCCCCATCTCACAAATACGGTCGAATGGTACGCTGATGAGGATGCTGTGTGGATGGATCAATCTGTGTAACCGTGCCATCCTTATCTCCACCAGAACCATTGTATGGATGAAATGAGATGGGTCTAGCTTCACCTATGTGAGTCCCTTCCCTATATCATGTGATGGCGATGGTCGCCTCTTCTGTGGAGCTAAGAGGATATGAAACTCACTATATGACAGGTCTGGCATGAGGGTGTCCAACAGATGTATATGTGATGATGATGATGGGTCAGCCTTGTGATGAAGGAACTAGGAAGAGCCTAGGTTGATCAAATGACGGTACATAAGATGGCTCAGGCTCATCCACAATCTGTATACCTTGGCTACGGCCTCGCTCCTGACCCCATCCCCACGCACACCTCTCTCTATGTGGACGTCGTCTCTGAACAGCTTGTGTCTGTGGGTTATCAGATGCTGGTCCTGCTGCTGGTGCTGGTGGCAGTGGATCGTTTAAATTGAGCCCCATGAACTCTTTAACTACACGATAGACATCTCGTGAAGTGAAAGAAGTAATCTCTGGATGCATGTCTGGGACTTTATAAATGAAATCTGCTTGCAAGCAACAGAAAAAATAGAGTAGTGAGTCATGAAAACAAAATACATTTCCTTACACAGGTTATCAGTCAGTGACCTTACCGTATAGTGTATGATAGCCTGTGCGATTGATCCAGCATCAGGTAATAGCGTGGTACTACTGGAAGTAATCATCAGATGTACCGGTAGGCATATCTGCATATCGATAATACGATCATGCCGACCATCCTACTCAGCTATCCACCTAGCATGCTCCATCTACCAGTTCCACTTAATGCCCCCGCATGTCAATCTCGTATAGGGCTCTCATGTCGTCAGGTGGGTGTGGGATTCCCTAGAATCCACCAAACTGTTAGAGCACTCTGTCTGGGTAGTGCTCAACTATATGGAAGCACACCAGGGACCCGTGTACGCCAAATGTCGCTGCCGCGCTTGGCAGTATGAGGAAGGGAGTCTAGAATGGGACTGTAAGGATCCCACACAATCTGTTGAAGGTGAAAAATTACACAACCAATTAACAAAAATATTAAAACGTTGCAATTTGAAGGGAACAACACATTGGAAATCAAATTGAAGGAAAGAAGGCAAAGAAAATCATACCTGCTCGGTCTATCGATCGAAAGATGCCCGATACTCAATCAAGTGGGTGGATACGCTGGTGACATCAAAAGTCGTACCCCAATGGCTGATCAGTGGGCGGCTTGCTGTAACTGCTATAACCTGTCGACAAATTAGGGCAATGTAGGGGAAGTGCTCCCATGCCCATACCTACAAGACAACCAAGGGTCCTGGAATATCCCTTGTGTCCACGTGGGAAGCCAAGCATAGCTGCCTATACAGCCATGCCAACAGGCTGCTCCCCACGCATACTGCCCCGCCCTCTCCTCTAAGTCCTAGAGCAACTGCAGATACATCAGGTGGAAGTAATTTGATGACTTGTCTGCAAATATGAATCCACCCAGCCGCAACAAGATATACACCCTAGAGTAACGTCTGATCAAGACATCATCTGCAAACTCTGGTAGCACTCTGAAGTGGTTGTCTAACCACGACATCTTCAGACAACTATCATCCATATCTGTCTCAGCGACAGGTCGGATTCCTAATAGCTCCTCACATAATGTAAGCCAATCCATCCGAGCCGTGCTTATAATAGCGTCGCTATCTACAGGTAGGCCAGTAAGAACAGCAACATCCTCCAATGTAACTGACTACTCTCCTGTGGTCATATGGAAGGTATGGGTCTCCGGCTGCCATCTCTCCACCAAGGGGGTGATGAGGTGCTAATCCGGCTGAACGAATGGCATATGGGCTGCCCTAGTGAAACCCGCATGTGACAGGAATGACACTAAGCGATCTTCTAATTGTGTAGGGATGCCATGTTGTCGCCTCAACTTCGCCTCTCTACGACGACAATGCAAAACCACATGCTTCTGCAGAGAAGTCGACAAAGCTATAAGAAACATAAATTACTTGTTATAAATTATGGATTGCAAAAATAAACTTACTTGCCCCTCCTAGGCTAGTCTCGACCTATGAACAGGCTGCTTTGTAAGTAATGAGCTATCTATCGGTCCTAGATCCATTTGTATAGGATAAAGAAATGGCTATTGTCAATAGAGGCATAGGTAGATTAAAACAAGTAGACGAAACATAAAGTAAAAGCATGTCTTATTACTACAGTACAATAAAGTATATGATAACAAAGTATTACCACTACGATTGCACTGGCCCGTTATTGTTCTACTAGCCAACCCCCTATTTAGACAACTTCAAATGGTATGCCCTAGTTGCCCAATGAATCGCATGAGTAACCTCGTGGGCCCCTTCGAATATCCATCTCATTTTGGAAGCATTTTTCCCTAGGCCTACCCTTTTCCTAAGTCATAGTATAGAGTCATTTCGCTATGTCCAAACGAGTCTAATTGGCCTTATCGGCTGCAGGTATGAAGGAACGACCATACAACCTAAGCTGGTTGTCCGACTGGTACCACAATGCTACGTAGACAAAACAATCCATGTGCAGTATACTCATTACTGCCATTGCATGTGAGTATGGAATTTTGTATGTATGTCAGTTGTTACAAGTACATCTGCATACTCTTAACTCCATTTTTTGTATGTGGTCCCCCTTCTGACCATACATGGTAGGGCGTGGAGCTGTTATAACTTGAATATTCGTTCCTTATATTCGAAACAAGTAACTCTATGGGAACTTGAGATGTTGTTCCACCTCTCAAACTTCCTTGCAGCATATTTAGTGAGCAACTTACCCATACTTATTGCCTCGCTCGCTTCTCTCCTTTGTTTATTAAATATAGAGTTACAATTGTAAAAGGTTTTCTTCACCAATGCTGCCACAGGTAAGGATCGAGCATTCTTTATAACTGAATTGTAACTTTTGGCCATGTTCATTGTACCATTCAATCTTACAAATTTACACCTTTGTCATACGATAAAGTCCACATACATGGAGGTAAGTCGTGAAAATATCGTGACGTCCAAGGATTGCTTTGAAGTGCTACGTTGAAGTATCCATGGAACTTTCTACTTTGGCTTTGGTAGGCTACTCGTTTTACTATTTCCTTACATTCCTTATTTTTGGCCTTTGAATTGAAGTTACTGGCAACATGCTGAATACACCAGCGCCAAGGCTAACCTCTAGGCCACACAACATTCTCACCTTCTACCGCACTCCTAATACCAGCATGCCGGTCCAATATCAAGCAGATGTTGGATCAGTCTTTGATAACGTGTTCTAACACCTTCGTCAGGAACCAACACCATGTGTCCACTTTCTCCTCATCCACAAGAGCATATGCCAGTAGGACTATACGATTTGCCCCATCTACCGTAACTGCAATAAGCAGTTTGTGCTTATACTTGCCATATAGGAAAGTGCAATCAATTGTAATCACGTGTCTACAATAAATTAATCGATATAAGTTAGTTAGTTAGTTGATATCAAGCATATATAAATGAATCCAATCAAGCATATATAAATGAATCCAATCACATTTAATACACATACCTGCAGTACTGGAAAGCTTCAATGCAAGGACCGAATGCCCAAAAAAGCTTGTCTAAGAACACGTGTCCTGCGATATCTGAATCAACGGTTCGCCACTCAAGCTTTGTTCCTGGATTTGCCTCTATTATTGCATTAAGTAAGTGAGGGAGCTCCACATATGAATCTTCCCAACTTCCATACACTTGCTTAATTGCTATTCTCTTCGCCTCACGAATTCTCTTTATATGAACATGATACCCGGACTGTTTTAAGATATTCAGTTGGAGGTCCTTAGCCCTCACATCTGGAGAATTATGGATCTCTAATATGATGCTTCTAGACATGCTGGTGGAATCCAATTGAGAGTGATCCTATCTAGTGATTTCATCCAAGCAAGTGTGGGGTCCTTCATACTTAGTGATATGAAACCACCCACTATGTTTCTTATAACTGCCTCTGAGTCTTCATTTACAACCTTTGTTATGCATATCAGTACATTTAACTGCCCATGATTTTGGGTTTAAGTCCACTACCTTGAAATTATAATGGTTCATTATGTGCCACATTTTAACTGCCCATATAAGATGATCTTTTGTCTCAAATCGCATCCCAATCTTGAATTCATCGCTGAAGCTCTAACTTTCAGCACTCATTTCCTGCTCATCATCATATGCATCATAACCACTACCAACTTTAGCATTGAAAAAGGGAACTGCTACTGAGCTCCCTACTGCATCAACGTTAGTAGGAGCAATGAAGCAGTACCAATCATTCCTCCTTGGTTCTACGTAGGAGAAGCATACTATTGGGGAAATGCTTCGATATTATGATTTCCATCATCATCATAGTCGTCACTTGATTCACTTAAGGAGCCTTGTACGACATCTGTATCATGACCACCTATCGAGGTGGGTACACATATTTCCACCTGTGTGCTGCCTATTGTTTGAACTGGAGTGGAGTTTGAGTCCACCAATCCATCGCTCCTAATACCTCTATCATTGCCCATTTCCCTTGCAGGTGCCTGTGACAATGCATTTTCTGATATCTGCACATAACAGCCACTGACCCTTCCGTGTACACCAACATCTCCGTGCAGCATCATCATCCGTCACTGAATAATATCATAACGTAGCGTCCTTCTCCAATAGTTGCCCTATGATATAGATCCACCCGATGTGTACACCTATTTACCTTCAGTCTATTGCAAATGATGTCACAATTTGCGCATATGTAGAGTTCCTACTAATATACCATAGCTACCGGCCGCTTATCATAACCAACCATCCTCCCCTTGCATAAATGTTGCTATGAGTGTACAGTACAGACTTCGCCTTATCCATTTCCTCACCAACCTACCATCTCATAAAAAAATAACTTCATTGCATGAAATTTACAACTTCACACTTATGAATTGAACTCCCCTTTTATTTAACATAACTCCTAATGCTACTATATGTAACTCAATTTTTCTAATAGTATATTGATATGGTGTATTAACAAAATCAGTAGAAGGAGTGAATGATATGGCTTTGTTTTTAAACTTAAAATTAATATTACTAATTTCTAACCTGCTTTATTTGTATGACTTTATTTAAAGTTTACTTCTCTTTCACGTAAAATTTTAAATGTTGATTTATATCACTAATTTATATCTAATTCATATAAATTGAAATTACTAATTTCTAATAAAATTATAATTTTAAATGTTGATTTCTGTTATCAATTACTGATTTTCTAATAAATTATACAAAATTTTATTGCTTAATTGGATTATTTCTAATAAATTATATAAAAATTTATAATAATTACTAATTTCTAATTAATTGAACTTTGTGTACAACAACAAATATTCACACACATTTCACACTACATATTGGATAATGGATAACTAACATCGCAATTCAAAAAAAATTTCTAAAATTCAAAATCTTACAACATACAATATTCCCACAACACATACAACAACGAATACTCAACAATGTAGCATCAATAATTAACAAAAATTTCAAAAATTATGGACTCATACCACAAATTGTCATCGTTCGTCGTTGTCCTCTTCTTGCGCCTACACACACTCCTATCCAACAAATTGCTTCTTCTCAACACCGACTGATCCAAAAACACAAGTTCACGAAGCTAATTGCGCTCAATCGATAACAAATTAGGAATTGGGGTTAGGGTTTTCAATTTGGGGCTTAGGGTTTAAGATGGAATCGGCGCGGAGAAGAAGAGGGAATGGGAAAGAAAGAGGTCTGGCGAGTTTTTAGACTTGTAGACCTCGTTCAAGAGACCAGGTAGTAGACGGCCTGACCTCGTCTCTTGAAGAGAAGAGGTGTTTATGAAGGTGATGAGGTTAGGCACTAATGACCTCGTCTCTTCAAGAGACGAGGTCAACTTGCCTAAAATCGGGATTATTTTGATCTCGATGGTAATTTTGTAATTTTTTTTTATAAAACGCAAATATTTTTCCTTTTCCCCTTAGAAGTTCCCTATCACCATTGATGTCGTTTTCGATGCTTCTAAATGTCTCTACAGATTCTCCATTGACGGGAAAGGATGATGTGGTCTTTGGTAGTTCCAAATATCTTGGCGGATTCTCCTTTGACTCCTATATATGTATTGCATAACTCATAGTTGATACATATATAAATTTATATCGCATAACCACTATATAATATTATAATATTATTCATATAATTTTTTTTAATTTTATTTTTATAATTTTTTAAAGGTATATTAAACATATAATATTCTCTCACACCTCCCATGAGAGATCTGAATATATTCCAATTATTACTTAATTTAATTAACTAATGGTGAAAGATTCTCAACTTCTACAAATACAGCCCGAAAAGTGAAAAACCCAAAACCCTTCCCCACCCCCCCTCCCTCTCTCAAAATTTCTTAGAGAACAATAAGGCCTATACACAAGATGGACAAGAAACCCATGAGCTGTTTCGTCGACCACCTTGTCGTCAGTCCTTGTCCCTCTCCTTAAAAAATCTAGTGCGCACGCACACACACACCCACACATATATGTAATGCATTTTTTTTTTTTTTTTCAGATTCCAGGAGATGTAGTTCTTGATCTGTCGACAATGACGAATCAAACTATCAAACTCGGCGGTGGTCTTCGACAGGCAAGTTTCTCGTTTTTGGCCTCTCACTTTTCTCGGTTATGTCAATACGATTGGTTGTCTTAGTTTTTCTTTTTCGGGGGTATCGAAAGATTGGATTTTATTATCAAAGATATGATTTTTCAAATGAATTCTAAGAAATTTATTAAATTTAAGATAAATGGTCTTTTGAGGTCTAGGCGATTGTGCTAGAATAAGCCTTATTCAAAATCCCATTTAGGTCTAGTTATAGCCATAATTAGCCGTCAGTGAATGAACAACAATTTCTGGCGAAACCGCGGTTGATGTTACTGAAATTAGTGTTCTTTGTGGCTATTCTACTCCAAATAGAGTTGAAAAGGAGAAGGAGAATAGCAGTTTCTTTTTTATGAATTTGCTGAACTGGATGGTGGGGAATGGATTGCACATTAGGCAGAGTTACAAATCATTTGGGGCCTTCACGTTGCGGTTGATCCAAAAGAGTTTTTAATGTTTGGAGAAGTGAGTTAATTAAGGTATTCATTGATATCACGCCTTTTGGGTTTTAATTAAATATTTCTCCGACAGGTGTTAATACGTAACGTGCCTTTTGAGTTTTAACAGAATATTTTCCTTGACACATATTAATTGAGTCTTAAATTGATCCAATTCTTTCAACGTTGAGATCTTTTTGAATCACTAAAAACATTAATTTACCCTAAAATATTAGGATCTCTAGTGTAAATTATCCAGCATTTTATTCTGTATTTTCTTTTTTCAGGTAAATGCTTAATTGTGTATTTTCCCAGTTGGAAGAACAAGTTGGATGGTTTGGTCACAGGAAGCTAAGTGTCGAAAATGTCATTAAAGGCTACAAGAACTGTGAGAATTTCTACAGTTCCGTTAGGAGAATAATGGTAGTATTAAATTGATTACAAAAATTTAATGTAAAATGAACATGAAGGAGTCGATCACTGTTGGAATATATTAGAGCTGTGCACTGATCATATATGATTGGTCGCGTTAAGGAAAGCACGGATTGTAGAATTTTCCAACAGTTGTAATACATATTATTTGTGGTTTGAGTTTGTGCAACTTTAAGTTATAGTTAAATTTAGACTTTAGGGTGAATGCAGTGACTCAACTGCATCAAATATGAGGCCCATTGGCCATAATCTGGTGCACTGTGTGTTTTTGAAAAGATTGTGGAAACAGCAATGTATTTATGGCTTCGAACATGTTTCATAACTTATGTTTCTCCTGTCTACTTCTCGATAGTAAGATATGTGCATTGATATGCATCCCAAAATATACTTATTGGTGTTTGGTGATGTAACCTTATGATGTCTTCTGGTACTATCTGCAAAAGAATACGATTTATACCTATATTCACCATTGTATTTGACTGTAATTTTAATATGGACAACTGATAGGTTCCTTTTTGACAAGCAAATCAAAATTAGATGGTTGAAAATATTTCCCTGATGGTTGATCCGATAATGTTGCAAATCTGCAGGTATTTGTTGAAAAGAAAGTTTTTATGTGAGGTCTTTCCTTATTATATACATCTGCATTGATTTCTCTACCCTTTTATCTTCAGGATGTTGATGTTATATCTGTCATAAAGGCTGGAAAACTAAGATTTTCTAAACCAAACAAATACTGGGTTGAAAGTTCGCAGAAAAGGGTAAGTACTTTATATCACAGACGGCTATTTTTAGCATAATAAAGTGAAATGGATGAACATTTTAATACCTCGGGGAAGCAAGACTTATGGATGTTTTGATTTTGGGTACATTACACTTTGTACAATTCTGTTTTTAACCTTTGTATTTTGACACTTTCTGTACCTATATTTCTCTCCTTTCTGTAACCGTTACTTATACCATCAAAAAAAGAAAGAGCAGAAATACATAATGGAGTAAGGAAAAAAAAAAAAAAAATCCTCTTTCATTTTCCCTCACTCCTGCCCATATCAAAGCCAGAGAAAGGTGCAGAGCCTAAAGATGAGGACAGATTCATGGACTTCCAATTTGAGAGGATGACATTGGGATCTTGTTCATGGTTCCGTTTATTCTCTTCCTATTAAAATAATTATTGTCCTTCTTCACTGCTGATGAATGAAAGAGACTATATAAGAAAGAGGTTATCATGATTTACATTGGAGATTGTGCAACTCAGGAGTTCAAGTGTCCGGACTAATTCTCTGTACTTCTGGAGTAAGAAAAATACAAATAAATCATACAACTAGGATCAAACTCATTATTACTTGGATAGTAAGATTTGTAAATTGAGTGACATATATGTGAGATATTCATATATGGTTATAGGGATAAGGAAAAGGGTTAAATGATTTTTGTAAAACAATGTTTTCATAATGGTGAAAAACATGGGTACATGAGGCGCTGAAAAAAACCCTTTGACATTGTATTTTCATGAAATGCCTTTATTATCGGATTGGTTAAAACTGCATAGGATCGGTTAAAACTGCTTTTTTTGGGCTTGTATAGAAAGAACCCGATGATCTAGGACTCAATTATAAAGAGAATCATACGATCTTTATTTAGGGCTCAATTACAAAGAGAGTCCTACGATCTCTATTTGATCTCTATTTAGGGCTCAATTATAGAGAACCCCGGATCTTTTTAGATAAAAAAATCTGTAATTTTTCAAGAAATGATACTTGTTTCTATTTCCTTTCTTTGATTATGTATATAGAATTACATAAGTAATGCAGTTACTAAAAATATTTGCCAAGTCCCTAATTTTTCTCCTATTATGACATATAACAAACACATGTAATTTTTTCTAACAATTGACATTTGCAGGACTGACACATGCCCTAGCTTTTAATCATCATAACACAAACATTACAACACATGCACAATCATTGTTCATGTTACTGTTCACATCACTGCACACAAGAGATATAACATTACTTCCTCTGATACATTACCTAGAGTACATAAACCAATGTTACAAGTGTATAGTAAGAGGATTAAGAGTTAATGTTTGTGTGCATGTTTAAGTAGTTTTGTGTTAAGAGTATCTTGTGTTGTGTGAAGTCGTATTAGGCATATGGCGTTGAGTAGAGTGTTTTGTTGTAGTTTGTGGTGTTTTGTGTTATGTTTAGTTAGGAGTTTAGTGGCTAACGTGGCCAATAGTTAGTGGATATATAAATAGAAGTAGTAAGGAAGAGAAGAGGGACGTGAAGATTACATCATTGTTTTGAAACATAATTAGGAGATTGCGAGAGTTGATTTTGCCAATTGGTAAGCTCTAATCTCTTGATTGTTCGTTCATCGTTCTTGGACTGTCAATTGAGTTTTCTTATCCTGGTTGTATCAATTTTTGGCGCCGTCTATGGGAAAGTTTGAGGGTTGAGACATGACGCGAATGGAAGTTCATTTGGATTCCATGGAGAAGGATATTAAGGAGATTGGTGAGGAAATGAGAGGTTGTGTGTCGGAACTTCAACAACAAATCAGAGGTACTAAGGTGAAGGTTGGAACTATTGATAGTTCAATTGCAAATATTTAGTCGATGTTGTTGGAATTATTGAAGGATCAACGAGGAATGAGTCCAATGAATGGATCAGCAAGGCCTTCTATTGTTCGTAACAACATCGAACAGATTATGAGTTTGAAAGGCAAGGTAGCAATGGGATCTGATTTATTCGAGGATGAAGATTATAAACGGAATGCTGAGAATATCGCTTTTCCAGAGTTCGATTGATCAGAGTCGGTCTACTGGATTTAAATGGACCTAAGACAACGAAAATATCTTAGTGGCAATCTGAGGAATTTGGGCAAGTTGAAGAAATAATGGCATTATCTCTTCTGGCTTTAAATGGAATTAATGGTCCTAAACAATGAAATTTAGAGAGAGTTTCACTGAAGCAAGCTATTACTGTTTTAGTTGACAGTGGAGCTAGTCATAATTTTGTTTCCAAAAATTGGTCAGTAGTTGCACTTGAGTTAGTCCAACTTCTTTTTCTATAAGTTGGGTGATGGACATGATATACAATCTAGTGGTCTGTGCATTGGATTAAATATTCATCTTAATGGCATTCGAATTATGGTTTCTTGTTATGTTTTGGAGTTGGGTGCAATTGATCTTATTTTGGGGGTGGATTGGTTGCGCACCTTGGGAGAGATTAAAGTGGATTGGAATCTTATGACTATGAAATTTCTTTATAATGGTAGGGAAGTAATTTTGTGTTGTGATCCTACTTTGCTTAAGTTGAGTGCCTCCTCAAAATCTTTGAAGTACTTGAGTGAAGGGGATGAATGTAGTTCGTTATGGTTGATAGAGATGGGGTTGAAGCTAGTGAACTTGACTCAAATTGATTTTTGGATTGATGCCTTATCGCCCGGCTATTTTGATGTGTTTGCATCAAAAACTATCTTACCTCCTCCAAGAGCCATAGATCACAGGATTCCTTTGAAAGAAGGGATAGGACCTATCAATGTCCGTCCTTATCATTATGCTCAAATCTGAAAAGATGAGATTGAAAGGTTGGTACAAAAAATGCTTGAGGCAGGAATTATTAGGGACAGTTTGTCTCCTTTTTCTAGTCTGGTAATCTTAGTTCAAAAGAAAGACGGATCTTGGAAGTTTTGTGTGGATTATCATGCGTTAAATGAAGCTACTATCCCGGACAAATATCCTACTCCAATAATTGATGAATTATTAGATGAGTTGTTTGGTGCTATAATTTTTTCTAAAATTGATTTAAAAGCAGGTTATCATCAAATTCGTGTATACCCCAAGGATATTCCTAAGTCTGCTTTTGGAGCACACCAAGGACATCATGAATTCTTGATGATGCCTTTTGGTCTCTCCAATGCTCTTGCCACCTTTCAGTCAACTATGAATGACTTGTTTAAACCTTATTTGAGGAGTTTTGTTTTGGTGTTCTTCAATGATATTCTCATTTGTAGTCAGAATATGGACAAACATTTGGTCCATTTACGCATTGTAATGGATTATTGTGGTTACATCAATTCATAGCCAATCGAAAGAATGTGTTTTTGGACAAACTTCTTTGGAATATTAGGACATATAATCTCGGCTGATGGCATTGTAATGGATCCATAAGGTGAAATCTGTTTTGATTGGCCAATTCCAACTTCACTAAAAGCTCTCGTGGTTTTTTGGGATTATTCGTATGTTACCGCAAGTTTATTAGAAATTATGGAAGATAGCTGGCTTCTACAAATCTTTTGAAGAAAGATGCGTTTAAATGGAATAAGATAGCTTGGTTTGTTTCGAGCTTTACAATAGGCTTGGTTAGAGCTTCCTGTTTTGGCTACGCCGTATTTTACCCAACTTTTGTTATCAAATGTGATGCTTTGTGAACGGGTTTGGGTGTGTTTTAATGAAAATCAGCGACCTAGCACCTCTTTTAGTAGGTACTTTTTGATAAAAACTTGATAAAGTCTACTTATGAGAAGGAATTAATGCTTTAGTTTTAGCTATAAATCATTGG
>JAMXBD010005161.1:0-25104 GCA_024138025.1 Combretum micranthum
GTTTGAAATATAATCAAGAATAATACAAAATTATTTTTTCTTATAAAGTTTCTTATTGGAAATCGAGGAAAAGCCGGATTCAGGGTTTCTAGGTCTTTCTCATAACGCTTTGAACTAAACTGATCTAGGGTTTCATTTTCCGGTTTCCAAAGTTTACTTGATTACTAGGAAACCCAGGGTATAAAAATAATAATAATAATAATAAAAATTGTGTAATGAAATAAAATGAATAGTGCAAAAGAATAATCAACTACGGTCTAAATGAAAAACGATAAAAAGGTTATAATTGTAACTTTTATAACCCGAAAAATATATAAAATATATTTAGAAATCTCGCGAAATTACGAGCTAACGGTACTAATGGTATATTTTTGATATCTCGAGTCCCGGGACACGCTTTTCGAAGTCTGTATCCGAACGGGTTCGAGATAGGTCAAAAATTTACCAATCTGATATTTGTGAACAAACTTATATTACTACGAGCTATTCCACCTATTTAAACTACACCTCGGCCTCTAGGGTTAAGGGCGCTAGATTGCCGGACTTAAGCTATTGTATTCCGGTTAGGGTTTCGGATGACTTTCCGGTTTAGGTATTGCCAAGTTGGAAACTGAGATTTTCTGTTTATACAACGTATGTAGTTTGAGAAATTTATTTTGATTTTTATTTTTATAAGCATTTAATATCTCTATTGCTTTCGGAAATCTTGAGTTGAATTATATTTCGGAATTATATCGGTAATGGTTACCAGATATGATTTTCTTGAGTTTGAGTCAATTATCGATTTTTGGAATGATTTTGGGGAAATCTTGATTCTTATATTTGTTTTGAAAAAGGATCTTCATAGTGTTTTGTTTTCGAATTTATTTTTGCTTCGATTTAAGGTTTTATGAACAATTGGTTAACTTTAAGGATTATTTAATTTGTTATTTTGTTTCTTGAATTCTTTCTTCTTAAGATTACGAGATTTTAATTTCTAACTCGTTCTATGATTCTTGGGGGTTTGATTTGATCGTTAGGGCTTTATTGTGATTTCCGTCTCTTAGGATTATTAGTCTGGTCGTTTGGGGAATTTCCAAAGTCTATATTTTATTATTGGCAGATAAAGTTTTCTTAATTGTGCCAAAGACTAATTATGGAATTGGCCTTTGGTGATTTCCTGATCCTTCAAATTGTTATGTTATGGATTAACTTGCTTTTTAGCAAATTATCACTGTGTTTTATTTTTATCCCGAATTTTATGAATTGTAGATTAGGTAAGAAGTTTATCTTACGTAATGGTTTTTGGACTTAAGGACTTTTGTAGTCCTTATTTTATTTTAGATTTTCTCAAGATTGAGAAATTTTTGGTTTCGTTCGTAATTTAGGATTTATCGAAATTCGGTTTTAATTTGCAGTGATTTTTAAGGTTTATTTTCGAAGTTCATTTTGAAATTATTTACTGAAATTTTCCAGGGCTTACTAGATACTTAAAGTTTCAAGTATAAAATATATTTTTCCTAAAGGAATCAACTTGAAAAATGAACTTTTGTAAATTCGGATTTTTGGAAACCCCATAGTAAAAGACCCACTTAAAAGTTTATAAATGTGAATTTTATTAAAGAAATAAAGGCCTTAGGATATAACTAATATAAGGGTCAAAATTTCTTTAAATAGTAGAGTTTTTCTAAAGGAAATCCATGTAAAATGTAGATGTGGTCAAGTGTAGTAAATTCACTTACTAAACATTGAGAGGAAATGGTTTCTAAGGAAAGTTTGTTTTCTAAAAAATCGTTAAATATAAAGTTATAAGAACATAGACTCCTTAAGGTTCACATCATGGCATTCATGATAGGAAAAATCATTACAATTGCATTTAGCATCATATTACACTTAGGAATCTCAAATGCATTCATAAAAACCGCATTTTTGGAATTGACAAACCCGCTGTACAGATCTGATCCCTCAATTCCGAGGCTTAGATAATTTCAAAACTTGATTTAAACTTCATATTTAGAAAGCTCTTCCGAAGTAGATAGAAATCGGTATAAAATTTGCGAAATTTCGACTTAAAACGACCAGTTATGGCCATTTTAAAACGGAACTTCGGAAATGACGCGAATTCCGATTTCACTAAGTTTCCTTAGAGTTTTAGTGTCCTAAGTTGATAGAATACTTATTAGGGTAATTTCTTATATGAATAGGTGAACCCGTGGACGGTGACGAGTTACCTCCGGACTATTATTACTAGAAGACCGGAGTACCAATGGCGGAGTGAGTTTTTCTTTCCCAATTCATTTATTGTATGTGCTTGTAACGTAGTGCACTAGAATGTAGGTCAATTGAATGGAATACGAATGATGGGGATTAATGGGGAATTATATGATTGATGATGTGAGAACACAAATTAAGAATATCGAAACCGGATGATAAACTTTGATTGTATAGTTAGCTATGATGGATTGTCTGATAAATTGATTGATCGCCTAAGTAAATTGGCTTAATCAACTACTTGAGTTAATGATAAATTGACATGTGCATATCACAAGGGGATGGAGCATGAGCATTTGTAGGTTAGTCATGAACCATAAACGACATCGAATAATCGTAGGTTAGTCGTAAACCATAAACGACATCGAATAATCGTAGGTTAGTCGTGAACCATAAACGACATCGAATAATCGTAGGTTAGTCGTGAACCATAAACGACATCGAATAATCGTAGGTTAGCCGTGATCCATAAACGGGATATTGTTAGTACCGCAGGATTCGTTAATCTGCTAACCCAGGATGGAGGGCGCAATTCCATCCATATGATTTCCGGTTGGTCATATGTATGTTGAACTCATGTGTTTGATGCATACACTTGCTTGATTAATAACTTGATTGAATTGTTGTGACATAAATGTTTTTGTGGGAGATCACACTCACTAAGCTAGTTAGCTTACGTCCCTACAGTCCGTTCCTTTTGCAGCTTACACATTTATGGCTTAGGCGAAGAGACTCGGCTGAACAGGTACCGAAGCTAGGAGTTTTCCCTAGAAGTTGTAATTTTTGTATTAGACTTCCATAGAAAACTTCTAAGACTTGGACGACTGTAATGGACCGTTAAATATTCTTTTGCGGGGGAATGCCCCTTAGAATTTTGTAATATTTATTTATGTTCATGAATTATATCCTATTGCCCATGTGCCAAATTAAGCTTTTATTTCCAATTCGGACTTGTACTCTATTGTGTAAAGGTACGCCTTACATCTATATGAGACTCTCGAAAGACTAAGGTGGTAATTCGGGAATCTTATATGGCATGTGGCGGACTGTTACGTTTAGGGTACCCTATGGGGCGTGACACATACTTTGTTAGCTGCGTCTTGTACCAAGTCAAGTCCGATACTCAACTTCTCTACATGTCCCAGAACAATAGCGACCTACACCGCCTTTCGTGCAATGCTTCGTAAGGTAGCATTTGAATTGTGGAGTGGTAGTTGTTGTTGTAGGCAAATTCCACTAATGGTAGGTGTGCATCCCAACTACCTTTGAACTCTATTACAAAAGCATGCAACATATCATCCAGAGTTTGTATTGTTCTTTTTGATTGACAATCTGTTTGTGGGTGATAGGCAGTGCTAAAATGTAGTTTCGTTCCCAAACATCTTTGTAAACTTGTCCAAAATTTAGATACGAACCTTGAGTCTCAATTGAAGACTATTCTTGCAAGCACTCTATGCAAGCGTACTATCTCTCTCATATATATATTATGGCTAACTTATCCATGGAATACATCATGTTGATTGAAAGGAAATGAGCTGTCTTTGTCAATTGGTCAACTTCAACCCAAATGGCATCATATCCTGCAGATGTTTTTGGTAGTCCACACACAAAATCCATCATTTGATCCCATTTCCATTCAGGTATCGGCAGAGGTTTCAAGAGTCCTCCTAATCTTTGGTGTTCCACTTTTACTTGTTGGCATGTTGGACATTTCATCACGAAATCGGCTACGTCTCTTTTCATACCGTTCCACCAGTAGTGGCTTTTCAGATCTTGATACATCTTGGTTCCTCCTGGGTGCATTGTATATCCCGAATGATTTGCTTCACTCATGATTTCTTTCCTCATTTCATCATCACCTGGAACACATAATCTCCCTTTCATTCTCACAACCTCATCTTCATCTATTGTAAAATCCATATACTTTCCTTCCTGTACCTCTCCTTTAATCTTTTGAATCACCTCATCATACCGTTGGGCTTCCTTGATCCTTTCTACTAAGGTTGGTTCTATGGCTAAGCTGACAATCTCTACTTCCATATTTTTCCCTATGAATTCGATACTCATTTTCTCAAATTCCCTTACTAGCTCTTTCTTATCAGTGAGCAAGGTAGCCCCTTCTCCGTGATTCATTCTACTTAGGGCATTTGTGACAACGT
Organism: Combretum micranthum; assembly: GCA_024138025.1. NCBI lineage: Eukaryota > Viridiplantae > Streptophyta > Magnoliopsida > Myrtales > Combretaceae > Combretum > Combretum micranthum. Next base: position 4,410 of record JAMXBD010005161.1, read on the forward strand.
TTACTCTTCCTAGGCAATAATTTATTCTAAGGTCATAATCCTTGATGAGTTCCAACCATCTTCGTTGCTGCATGTTCAACTCCTTTTGCATGAATAAATACTTGAGACTTTTATGATCGGTGTGGATCTCGCACCTTTACCCATATAGGTAATGTCTCCATAACTTAAGTGCGAACACAACGGTGGCTAGCTCCAAGTCATGGGTGGAGTAATTTTGCTCATGAGGCCTGAGTTGTCGTGAGGCATACACGATCACCTTTCCAACTTGCATCAACACACGCCCAAAGCCATTTCTGGAGGCATCGCTATATACCGTATAAGGTTTCTCGGGGTCTGGTAACACCAAAATTAGGGCGGAGACAAGTCTTTTCTTAAGTTTTTGAAAAAACCTTGTTCTCTTTTATTAGTCCAGATGAACTTTTCATCTTTTTGAGTCAACTATGTTAGGGGTTTGGCTATGGTAGAAAAGTTCTTTACAAAGTTCCTATAATATCTAGCTAATCCTAGAAAACTTGTTAGGTTGTCTCCAATCCATTATTGCTTTGATTTTTTCGGGGTCCATCGATATACCTTCTCCAGATATGACATGCCTTAGGAAAGATATCCTATCCAACTAGAAGTCACACTTAGATAGCTTGGCATACAACTTATGCTCACGCAAGGTCTGTAATATCATTTTCAAGTGTTCTTCATGTTGTTCCTGTGTCTTGAGTAGATCAGAGTGTCTATAAAGATTATCACACACTTATCCAACAAAGGTTTGTACACCTGGTTCATGAGATCCATAAAAGCTGCTGGTGCATTGGTTAAACCAAAGGGCATTACCAAAAACTTGTAATGTCCGTAGTCGGTTCAAAAAACCGTCCTAGCTACATTCTCTGGCTTGATCCTTAACTGGTGATATCCTGACCATAGATCAATTCCTGAGAAGACACTAGCTCCATGAAGCTAGTCAAAAAGATCATCTATCCTTGGAAGTGGATACTTATTCTTGATAGTGACCTCATTGAGTTCCCGATAATCAATGCACATGCACATAGAACCATCCTTCTTTTTCACAAACAAAATGGGTGCTTCCCAGGGTGATATACTTGGTCGAATGAAACCTTGGTCTTGCAAATCTTGGAACTGAGTTTTTAGCTCCTTTAGCTCTACTGGTACCATTCAATAGGGTGCCTTTGATATCGGCTACGTGTTCACCATTAGGTCAATTTCAAAATTGATTTTTCTCTTAGGTGGTAATCCAGGTAATTTGTCAGGAAATACATCCAAAAATTCCTTAATCACAGGTATAGTTCCAACTTAGGTTTCTCTCATTGTTTCTCCTTTATGTCCACGTTACTCCAGTTGATCTCTTCATCATCTATTAATAACTCAAATGAGTTCAACCTTACTGTGGATTCTCCCTTGAATACTATCTCACTTCTATCTTGCTTCTTAAATTTCACTTCTTTTCGTCTACGGTCTACTAAAGCTTTAACGGACATCAACAAACTCATTCCTAAGATCACCTCATATTTGCTCATTTCTAATATTATCAGGTCACACTTAATGTAGCATGCTTGTATCTCCATGGGACAATCCTTAAGCATTTCCTTAGTTGACACAACGCTTCTGTTGGGGGTCTTAACTTGAAAACTGGTAGTGATGGTATCTATGGGTAAGTCGGTTCGTTTTGCCAAACTAGCGGTGATAAAAGAATATGTAGCTTAGGTGTCGAACAAAGCACAGGCGGTTTAACTAGCTACATGTATGTAACCTGCACTCGAATTTTATACCAGTCACGAACCTTGTATACTTAAACTATTGATTTGTATAGAAATTTATACTTTTTAGGTTAAGAATCGAATGTATGAAACTTAAGAACTTACATTATAAAGGTAAAGGAGTTTCTGAATCTAACCTGTCACTAGACCAAAGTCAGGGTCAAAGTCTCCATCCAAGGCTGCTATCTCAGCTCCTTCATCATCTGATTCTTCACATACCCACTGCCCTTCCAAGTTGTAAATCCTCATTCCATGGACAGCTGCTCCGAAACGGCTTGGGTTATTTCCTCTACTTCCACTTTTTGTTGATGTAGCTCCTCCAGTTATACCAGGTGATCTAGTTGGCGCATTCTTTCTCTGTAGGCATTCATTGGCAAAGTGCCCGGTTTGCTTGCATACAAAGCAGACGATGGAAGCTTTCTTTGGGCAATCATTTATCTTGTGGCTAGGGTCTCCACAGAAATAACATTTGTGTTGGAGTAGGGGGTATCTCTTTAGGTAATGCTCTTCTTTACACTTCCAGCATGATACCTAACCTTAGATGCTTCCTTTTGCCACTAGCACTTCCTTTATAGCTGTTGAAGGACTTAAACTTCTTGTTGTGGAAGTTAGGACCATAACTATCCTGAGTCCTCTTCCCAGACATAAAGGTTCTCTTCTTTGACACTTGACTCTTTCTCTTCTTAGCTCCTTCTATAATGCAAGCTCTTTCAACCAATTCACGAAGGATCCTTAAATCTAATTCTTCCAATCGCATCCTCAAGTCCTCATCCAGGCCACTAAAAAAGACTTGCCTTTTTAATTCTTCATTGTGTTTAAAGGATTCCGATGCATTTGGAGTAAGCAACTGAACTCAGCCTCATATTGTTCGATCGTTCTTCTTCCATTTGGGATATATGAAGGAAGTCTCCGCTGTACTTGTAACGCCCTAAAATAAGGCATTACAACCCGCCACGTGTCCTCTCTTGAATAGGATACGCTAAGGCCTAATATTCACAAATTTTCAAATATCAACTGTAAACACACATAAGGTATCTCATAAGGTACTCAACACAACCTGTATAACTTGAAATACAGCTTCTGAACAAACTTCTGATTTAAAATAATCATACAAGTTGGCAATACCAGGCTAACTAAACCAAACCACCAAATCGTAAATGAAAACATTCTTTACAACCTAGAACTTCCTACACATAAAATCCTAAAGCTTTCACATAAAACATAAACAGATAATTTCCAAGTTTCAATATATCTAAACACTTCTCTCCTTCCATGAACCTGTAAACTGTAAATCTAACTCTCAACTAGGCAGTCAGGTCTATTATCGACATCCCCCTTATCCAAGATCAAATCATAACCTGAAAGATCATATACAATGTCTTCATCACCTACACTTGAAATTGTAAAAATGAGTTGCAAAGCCCAGTACAATAACTCCAATCCTTTAAAGCAATGCAAATGCACACAACATGTATATATATCAAATGCACTTAGTCTAATGCAAGCAGTCAATTTGTTATCTTTTTATAGTCAGCAAATCAACACAGTTCAGAACTATGTATACTCTAGTCCTGAACTCGAAGTAACTCAGACTCCTCTTTAAAAACAACCAACTCTTTGAAAATAAGGTAATTATATACATATATGGATGAGTGGGTACTCCCTAAACATCCCCGTTTCCTCCTAATTCTACCGGAATCATCTCTATGCACGAGTTACTCGGGATAACCTCACACATAGATCATCAGGGTGCCTCACCAGTATCACTGTCTGCCAGGTCTTTACAGGTCAAAACCAAACACAAACAAGCAGACAATCATCAAGCCGAATAAAATAAGTTCATTATAAAGTTCTATCCCTACAACCAATCAAGCAATACTAATCTTACAAGCAAAAATAACAAGCAGTGATTGGTCGTACCTGGATTCGCTTCAACTCCAATCTCACAAACAAACTTCTATTAGAAAAGAATTCTTAATTTTACAAGAATTCCTGATCCACAACATATCTCAATCAATTTCGATTTCATGCACATAATAAAATCCTAACCCTAAATTCCATAAATTTTACTCCTAATCACAAATCTATAAAAGATCAACACACCTATTCTTTTTTGTTCACAATTTAGTAAAAGCTTCAAACACATCTTTCACCAAAATTCTTAGTTATCTCCACAATTCCTTCAATATATAGATTTTCAATTAATAAAACAATTACTAGAAAAGACTATAATTTTAGAACCACAAAGGTTTGTTTAGATCCTCACTTACCTAGACGAGCAATCTCGCTTGAACAGAACCTTAATCAAACAAATAATAAACTACGATCATAATCCTATAATTTGCTAATATTGAGAAATTACAAATTCTAAGATAGATCTTACCTTTAATTGATCCTAGATTCTATTAGATCTCAAAAAAACCAGATCTTGAATCAGAATAGGGTTCTTCCTCAAAAGCTCCTTCAAAAACCACAAGCAGAATCCTAAGAAAAATGTAAATTTCTTAATCCTCGAAAAATCATGATTAGGTCTTCTTACTTGAACCAAAATCTTGATCTCCTCTTGATGAAAGACTCACAGTAGATCTTTTTAGAGAGATTTCTGGGTTTAGAAAGAAGAGGAATAGGGTAAAGATATCAATAAATTTTTGTGACCCTTTAATTTCCATAACAGTACTTTGAAAACAAAAAGACAAAAAATCTTCAATTCTTGTAACAGCACGGGAAACGAAAAGAACCTCATGTATTATATGTCTGCCATATAATACACATAAATAATATAAACTCCCAAATTTTTGGAATCAGTTTAAGCCTAAAACCCTAACCGGAAGTCAATCGGAGCTCTAAAGGTCAACAAAACCCTAGTTAGACGTGATAGCTCAAAGTCCGGCACTCCCGAATAAGAAACTCAGTGAGAATAAGTAGAAGTTTAGAATGTAGAATAGTGTAGAAATAGCTAAGGCAACATAAAAAGATCAGATTAGTGAAACCGCAACTCGTTTCGAACCTGATCGGACATGATTCTTGAAAAACGTGTCCGGAACTCCGGAATAGTAAAAATATTCTGAATACACCGTTAGACTCGTAAAAATAGAAGGTTTTCAAAAATATCAATTTCGTAATTTTTTGGTAAGTAAAAATAACAGATATCGAATTTATACGCGTATTTTCCTACTACCGGTACTTTATTAGTCATGTCTACTTTACATTACACTATTCATTACTATTCTACACTATTCTTTTATCTCTACTTTTTCTTACACTTACTCTTACATACTCCATAACCTATAACCTTTACTTTTGACCTTTTCCATAACTTCATTTCACATCTACCTTACATATTACATCTTTTATTTAACAAAAAAAAAAAAAAAAATCTCTCCCCCCTTCTTAGTACATGGCCGGCGCCCCCTCCCCTCGTCTCTCCCTCAATTTGTTTTATTTTTCTTTTATTTTAATCATACAAAAATCCTCCATATTTTCCTATAAATACCCCTCCTCTTTCACTTCTTTCACACCTTCACTACCCACAAATTTTATACCAAAACTCTCTCAAATTCTCCTCTCAAAACTCTCTCTAGCTACCATCCCAAAACTCTCTCAAAATAATTCCAAAACAACTTCTACCTACAATAAAAACCCATAACCACATACTACTACCAAAATCTTATAGGTAACCATATTCTATTATTTTCTTTCTTCTAATGTCATGTAACTTTACATGACCATAGTGTAAGTTTCCAAAGACTAAATGTTATGGAAGCTACATTATGTTCATGTGTTGTTCTTGTTCATGAAAATCTATTTTGTTTATGTTATTATTTTGTTCATATTATTGTTACTATATCTAAGTATTATTATCTATATATATATATACATATTCTTTAAGAGCATATAAGCTCACTTACAATTTATTTATTTTTGTGCAAATGCAATTTATTTATTATTCCATTGCAATTTATTTATTTATTCCGTCGCAATTTATTTATTCCTTGTTAAAATAAGACTAGTCTCTAGTTTTACTTGTCCTCATCAAGTCAAAACAAATTTTTCTTTCTTTCATATTATTTTTATTTTTGGGACTAGTCTACTTCTTAGTCCCGGGAGCCTTGAAAAAGCTAAGACTCCAATACTTAACTTTATTACTTATGTTATTTTACTTGCTATTATTTTCTCATAATTCATGTTCATTTAAATTGTTGTCCAAAGTTTCAAGTTCTAAAAATAAATTGACAAAAAGGAGATTTAGACACTTAGAAAAAAAGTTTATATAAAGTAGAAAATATATGGTTTGAAAATAAAAATAATGTATCTCTTTTCAAGTTACAAACTACTTTTACTATAAAAAAGTTTCTTAAGTCACATATTGTTCCACTTTGTTTTTATAAAGAAAATAAATTTTTATGTATGGATGATTTCTATGAAAAACATAAAACATGAGGAAAGGATGAGAATTTTTCAAATAAAGATTTTTGCAAACAAATAGACAAAGGAATTTGTACAAGAAAAATAAATAGGAAGAATAATATATTTTCTAAAAACTCCAAAATAGTATTAGTATACAAAACTTAGAAGGGAGAAAAATTACTTCCAAAAAGTTACTTGATATATATATATATATATATATATATATATATAAGCCAACATAAAACATTTTTGTAAAACAAAAGAAACAAATATTCATTTGAAGGGACCAACAAAAATGAATTTTTGTAAACTATATTTTTCTTAAAACTCCAAAACCAACATGATTTTATTTGAGCAATAAGAATGGACAACAAATACTTGAGCATGAATAAATATGAGCTAAGTAACCATAAAAGGAGAATTTTTCAACTATATAGATAACTAAGTATTTATCAAACAAATTTTGATTTCTTGAACCAAAGTTGTTTTGTGTTGGAAAATCCGTAATGAATTTTGTCACCGCTGTTTTGGAACCTATATGACCTTGTTTGTTAAAAATAATTTTGGAAATAGGTAGATCTTTTCGAGTAGGTAGAAATCGGTATATTATATGCGTGATTCTAAGTTAAAATGACTAAGTTATGGCCATTTTAAGTTGGAACATTCCTTTATACGAACTTTAACGTTCTTTTGACATTGTTTTGTCAAAATTCAAGAAAATCATCAAGAAATACTCATTGTGGGTATTTTATTTGGCTAGGTGACTCCGTGGAAGGATACCTATATCCCGAAGATTATTTTGATTAAAGAGGAGTGTGTGAACGACTCATCCGCGTAAAGGAATAGTCGACATGGCATCGTGAGTTTATTTCCGTTAAATGCTATACTTGTTGTGTTTGTAATTTAGTTGCATTAGAGTTAGGAAAAGGAAAATGGATATGTACGTTAATTAATTCTTTGAAAGAGTCCTAAGAATATCGAGACTAGAAATTGATTTAAATGCTTGTTTTAGTATACACTTACTTTATATGAAATGCCTTGATCAACTTAAACTTGATAATAATAATGATATGATATTATAAATAAATGGATTCATGCATACCACGAAGTGAGTCATATTGCATTTTGGGTTATTTCCTTGGGTGAGAAGGATAGTAAGCTCATGTCGGAAGCAACACTTGGCGGAAGATCCGAAAGTGATTGCTTGGCGGCGTTATAGAAAAAGGAAATGCTTAGCGGAAGATCCGAAAGCAAGGCTCAATTCAAGTAGACTTCATGTGCTTGGCGATATTGATCGAAAGTATAAAACTTTTTATTAAAAACTACTTGTTTGCGGTTATGTATCACCAAACCTCGAATGGAGGACACAAATCCATTCAACATATAGTTCCCGAAAACTATATGCCTTGTTTGCCCACGTATATGTTGCATCCTATTTGTTTGCTTTATTAACTTGTTTGAAACTTTGTTACAGAAGTTATTTATGGAAATAATTCTCACTAAGCATGTTAGCTTATACCTCCATAGATATCTTTTGCAGTTTCCCTATTTATGGTTAAGGCCACGAGGACCCTGCGGGCAGATAATTTCTTTTTGGATAAAGGAAATTCTAGGTAAAGTTTAGTAGTAGAAATAATGTACAAATATCTTGTAATAGAATAGTGATCATGGGAAATGTCCCTAAGTTTGTAAAACCATTGATATGAATAAATATTTATTATGAATCTCTTTTCTTAATATGTTATTATATCTTCTTAAGCTTCATAATTCCATGTACGGTCCTCTAAAATTATGAGAGCATGCCTTACACTTAATATTAAAGCTTTTAGGAGTGGCTAAAGTTGCCATACTTAAGCTTTAATATTGAGTGTGGCGGACTGTTACGTTTAGGGTACCTCTTGGGGCGTGACAAATAAAACTTATAAGGATGGACCATAAAATCTTCTTATTTTTCAACATATGACAACTTTTGCCCTTTATCATAATTTATTGAAGATTTACTATTTTTAAAGACTTGTTGACCATCATCAATGTGAGGGATGATTATTATATATCTCATTTTTAGGAATGACCAAAATTTCCCTTCCTTAATTAACAAATGACATTCCTTTGCCCTTCTTTATAAAATATTTTTCGTTATATTACAGTACTGCACTCTCAAACTTCCAGAAAAATAATTCTCCAAGAATTCTCTTCTAAAGGTTACCCAAGTCACAGGTGGTAGTAACTCTCTACTCTTTGATTCCCAGTACACTCTTGCATTGAATCTCAGCATATAAGTGTCATACTCCAGGCGGAGGTGATGAGGTACTTTGTGAAGCAAATGATCTTTCTATTTGTGCTAGCCAATCTTCTGCTACAGGTTTTCCAAAACTCCCATCAAAGTATCGATTAATTTTGATGAAATATGGTAAGGAACTTCGATAAAGTCGAGGTGGCGGTGGTGCCGTCAAGGGGGTAGTTTGGGATTTAGCTTCGGTGGTGCTGGTGCTTCTACTGTTGCGTCAGGTGCATTAGTAGCTAATGGTGGCACATTCTGTGCGTGATGCATGAAGTTGTTGACCAATCCTATTAATTGGTTAATAGCTGCCCAAACATCGCCTTGTTGATTTGGTGGGGGATTGGCTTATTGATTTGGTGGGCCGCTGGTTGGCTTGCTTATGGGTTTTCTGGCTCAGCTGGAGGGTTATTAGATGCACGACGTTCTCATCTCCTACCTCTCCTATTTCGTCTGTTAATTAATCTTAGTTTTAGAACTCTTAAATCTTTGCAAGTGGAAAAGATCGGAAATACCAAAAATTTACACAGGAAAAAAAAATTTCAAGGTAATCAAATAAAAAATCATTAAACCAAACATAAGAAACTTTTCATTACTTAATCAAAAGAGGGTGATAACCCTTACATACCCTGAGAGGGTTAGAACCAATCTCAGCAAATGAAAGTACATAGAAATAAGAAATAATTAGAAACATATTTATTAAAAACAAAACATTCATGCATCACAGATAAGGATATGCTTATACTAATCCTAGGAAATAGGCTATTGGACTCATCGAGTGGCGCTTATTTCCTTCCTTAACTTTTCATTCTTTACGGTGATGGTGCAGGATTCGTGCTTTGGCTGGTGGAACCCTTATGCCTTTTGACAAATTTTTGCAAGTATTAGCTTACTGTCATTTTCTTTCCTTTATACCTTGATGTGATTTCAGCCTGAGATGGCCATCCGTCTTCTTGTGCAGAATTCCTATTTCCTTGGGTGGGGTCATTGGTCACTTCTTAATCTCCTTGATTCACTCCTTCTGGTGCTATTACCGTGGTAGGGGTTTGGGATCTGCTTCTCAAGAATCCACTTGATTTGTAGATGTTCTTCCAATGCTGATTATTTCTCCTTCCTTCTTCTTCAGAGTCGAAGATCATCATAAGGTTGTTTCTTGCAATCATCTGCACGGGGACATCTTGGCTTAACCTATGATGGGGTACTAGGCTAGGAATTAAGGGACTATCCTCCTAAAGAGATGCGGATGGAGTTTCCTCAAGTTCCGGGTCCTCGTCTTGGTCTTCTTCGGGATCTCCTTCTGTCACGCCCCAATGGGTACCCTAAACGTGACAGTCCGCCACACTCAATATTAAAGCTTAAGTATGACAACCTTAGTCATTTCCAAAAGCTTTTATATTAAGTGTAAGGCTTACTTTCACAATTTTAGAGGACTATACATGGAATTATGAAGCTTAAGGAGATATAAAAACATTTTTAAGAAAAGATGATTCACAATAATTACTTGTTCATGGCAAAGACTTTACAAACTTAGGGACAATTCCCTAAATTACTAATCTATTATATACATATTAACATGCTAATACTAAGTTATACTTTATCCAGATTTCTAATGTTCAAAAGGGATTACTTGCCCGCATGGTCCACATGGACTTAACCATAAATAGGGGAACAGCAAAAGATATCTATTGGGGTGTAAGCTAAAGGCTTAGTGAGAACTATTTCCATAAATAACTTATTGTAACAAGATTCAAACAAGTTGATTTAATCAAACAAATGTAATGCACAAGCACGTGGGCAAACAAGCATATAGCTTTCCGGGAACTATATGTTGAATGGATTTACGCCCTCCATTCGGGGTTTGGTGATACTCAAAACAAGTAGTTTTAATAATAGAAAATTTAAGCTTGCGAGCACTCATCGCCAAGCATTCATTAAAAACTTTTAAACTTGCGAGCACTCATCGCCAAGTATTCCGAATCTACTTGATTTGACCTTGCTTTCGGATCAACCGCCAAGCATATTCCATTAAGCCGCCAAGCAATCGCTTTCGGATCTTCCGCCAAGTGTTGCTTTCGACATGAGCTTACTATCCTTCTCACCCAAGGATAATAACCCAACCATGCAATGTGACTCACTTCGTGGTATGCATGAGTTCATTAATTTATAAAGTCATAACATAATTATTTTCAACTTTATGGCGATCAAGGAATTTCACACAAATCAATATTAAACTAAAACAATCACTTAGAACAATTCGGCTTCGATATTCTTAGAATTCTTTCAAGGAATTATTTTACATGCATATCGGTTTATCTTTTCCTAACTCTAGTGCAACTAATTTACAAGCACAACAAGTGTAGCATTTAATGGAAATAAACTCACGATGCCATTGTCGTCTATTCCTCTAAGCGGATGAGTCGTTCACACACTCCACTTAATCGTAATAGTTCTCGGGTAAAGAATCCTTCCTCGGGGTCACCTAACCAAAGAAAATACCCATAATGAGTTTTTCTTGAAGATTTTCTTGAATTTTGACAAAACAATGTCAAAGAACGTTAAAGTTCGTATAGAAGAATGTTCCAACTTAAAATGGCCATAACTTGGTCATTTTAACTCGGAATCGCGCATATAATATACCGATTTCTATCTACTCGAAAAGATCTACCCATTTCTAAAATTATTTCCCACAAACAAAGCCATATAGGCTCCGAAAAAGTGGCGACAAAATTCACCACGGATTTCCAAGTAAAAACAACTTTGGTTCAAGAAATCAAAATTTGTTTGATAAATACTTAGTTATCTATATAGTTGAAAAATTCTCTTTTTATAACTATATAACTCATATTTAAGCATGCTCAAGTGTCTTGTTGTCCAATTATTTTTCTTAGGTAAAACAATGTCGGGTTGAAGCTTTTCGGAAATTGTTTTTGTAAATTTCTTTGAAATGAATACCTTGTTTTCTTTATTTTCTAAAAACGTTTTATGTTGGTTTTATTTATCTTTTTCTAAGTGACTTTGAAAATAAAATTTTCTACTTTCTAAGTTACATTAATACTATATTTGAAGTTTTCTAGGAAATATGCTATTCTTCATTTTTCTTGTGTAAATTCCTTTGTTTACTTGTTTTGCAAAAATTCTTACTTGATATTTCTCATTCTTTTTCTCATGTCTCATATTTTTCAAATAATATCCATGCATGAAAATTTGTTTTTTCATAAAAACAATGTGGAACAATTAAGGACTTTTTGTAGAAAAACTAATTTCTATAATATTATTTCTCTTGTAACTTGAAAAGAAATAACTTTATTATTTTCAAACCATAAATTTCTTTGCCTATTTGTAAAGGTCTTTACTTAAAATTTCCTTAGTCATCCATCTTATTTTCTTTCTTTATGAAAAGAACCATTTTTGTCAACAAAATATTTTCTTTTGAAAAACAAGGTGGGATAATAAAGATCTAAGTGGCTTTTAAAGTAAAAGTAGTTTATAAAATTATAGTGAGTTCTTTTTGTAACATGAAAAGGAATGAGTTTATTTGTGTTGCTTATAGATTTTATACTTTACATAAACTTATTTCTAAGTGACAAAATTCTTCTTTTTGTTTAAATAAAATTATGGACAACAATCTAAATGAACATGATTATGAGAATAATAATACCAAAATAACATAAAGCATAATAATAAAGTCAAGTATTGGAGTCTTAGCTTTTTCAAGGCTCCCGGGACTAAGAAATAAACTAGTCCCATAATAAAAAAATGAAAGAAAGAAAAGCTTGTTTTGACTTGATGAGGACAAGTCTAAGACTAGAGACTAGTCTTATTTCAACAAGGAATAAATAAATAAATTGCAATGGAATAAATAAATTGCTTTGCATGAAATAAATAAATTGCAAGTGAGCTTATATGCTCTAAAGAATATATATATATATAGATAAAATATATAATAAAATAACAACATAAACATAATGGATTGGCATGAACAAGAACAATACATGAACATAATGTAGTTTCCATAACTTGTAGTCTTTGGAAACTCACACTATGGTCATGTAAAGTTACATGACATGAAGAAGAAGAAAGAATTATAAAGGGGTTACCTAAAGAAGACTTTGATATGGTTATGTGGTTATGGGTTTTTGTTGTTGGTGGAAGTTGTTGTGGAATTATTTTGAGAGAGTTTTGAGATAGTAATTTGAGAGAGCTTTGAGAGGAAAAATTGAGAGAGTTTTGGTAAGAATTTGTGGGTAGTGAATGTGTGAAAGAAGTGAAAGAGGAGGGGGGTATTTATAGGAAAATGTGGAGGATTTTTGTGTGATTAAAATAAATGCAAAATTGAAACAAATTGTGGAGGAAGAGAGAGGGGGCGCCGGCCACTTCTAGTAGAGGGGGATTTGTTTTATTTTTGACTTTTTGGAAAGATAAAAGATGTAATATGTAAAGTAGATGTGATATAAAGTTATGGAAAGGTAAAAAGTTAAGATTATAGGTTATGTAGAGTGTAAGAATAGGTGTAAGAAAAAGTAGAGATAAAAGAATAGTGTAGAATAGTAATGAATAGTGTAATGTAAAGTAGATATGACAATTAAAGTACCGGTAGTAAGAAAATACGCGTATAATAGCTATATCTGTTATTTTTACTTACCGAAAAATTACGAAACTGATATTTTTGGAAAACTTATATTTTTACGAGTCTAACGGTGTATTCGGAATATTTTTACTATTCCGGGCTTCCGGACACGTTTTTCGAGAACTGTGTCCGATCGGGTTCGAAGGACACCCGAATTTCGCGAAACTGAAACTTTTATAAAACCTATGGTTATTACGAACTATTTTAGCTAATTATCCCAACTTCGTTTTCTAGGGCCAAAGAAAACGGCAATGCCGGATTTAGATGGATACGGTAAACTAGGGTTTTGTTGACCTTTAGGGTTTCGTTTGACTTCCGGTTAGGGTTTTGTGCTAAACCGATTCCGAAAATTTAGGGGTTTACACCTTCGGTTTCTCCATTTCCCTCATTCTCATGGGCGTCTCTCATAATAAAATCCTTGTCGGGGATTACATCCAGTTGCATTCCGATTGAGTTTGGTGGTTGGGTGCTGCATTCTAATGGCATTGGAATGATACGTTTATAGATGGCATACCAATAAAATCATTCTTTGCATCAGCTTTCAACCAATCACTATGGTTTGCTAGATCGTCATGTGCATATATGTAGAGGGGTGCTATCTTGTTCCATGTTCGAAAGTCTAGGAACCTTCGAGTATCTTCATTCCTTAAGATAAAGGTCATTTCTTGCAGTATAGTTTCCTTATACATAAAGACCATTATCCTTTCAACTACATAAATTACTTTCACATCACTCCACCTTTGTCTCCTAAGGGCATCAAATCTCAACTCTTCAGGTAGATTTCTCCATAGGGAATATTTCAAACCCTTTTTCCATAGCTTAAACATCTCCCTTGCGTTCGAGGCCTTCCTACAATGTGAATTCCTCGCATAGGACTCTCAACCTAAGACGATAGTTCACAAAAGTCTCATATGGGTCGTTAAGGAAATTTCAAGTTTTTTCCTTCACTCTAGGGAGGGTTAACCATCTAATAGAACAAAAATATGATAAATCTTAAGTTCAGGTTCTAGGTTCTTGTTATCATCTTAATGTCTACTTCTATTATCTTTTATCCTAAAACTTGTGCTCTGATACCAACTTAAACTGTTACGCCCCGAAGGGTACTCTAAACGTGGCAGTCCGCCGCACATAATATTAAAGCTAATGAATGATAACCTTAGCCATGCAGGAGCTTCGATATCACGTGTAAGGCGTACTTCCAAGATAGTAGGAGACTCAAAGGGTATTACGTTTAAGCAGATAATAAAAGCATGTAAGAACTTATAAAGGTAAACATGTAATTATCATCAAGATAAAAGTTTCTTACAACTTCTTAGGGTTATTCCCCCGTTCTAAAAGCCTTGCTCAAACTAAGTCATCTTCAAAACATACATGAATATAACATAAGTCTACTACAGAGATTTTTCTTAGAAGTCTATGTTCAAAACTAAATACATAAACTTCTTCTAAAAACTACTAGTAGCTTTGGCTCATACCTGACAAAAGGGCTTCTTGGTGCCAACCACAAGTAATCAAATGCAACAAAAAGCTATAGGGGTATAAGCAAAAAGCTTAGTGAGATAACTCCCATCTTCAAAACATTTCCATAAAACATACAAGTATTTTAGACAATCATATAGGAATGCATCAATCACATGAGCAAACAAAATACCACGATTAATCGGAAACAATGTATAGCATAGATTTTACGCCTCCATGTTGGGGTTGGGTGGTTACCGGCCCATACGACCATCAATAGTTGCAGACTTATCGGATCCTACTTGCCCTTATAGACTTTCTACTCCTATTAGCCCATATAGACTTTCCAGCTCCTACTAGCCATCACTACAACTCCTCGTTTCCCCACACGAGAATAGTAGCAAAAAATAAATGTGACTCACAATATGTTATGCATGAATTGTTTTTATATTGATTTATTCAATTATCATCGAGTTCGAGTGAATGGTGACCAAAACAATATTCATCATACCATTTCAAGAAAACATAAGTTATTCATCAATTCCTCTTTCGATATACTTAGCTTTTGTTCAATAATCTCATCATTCAATCATGAATCCAAATCACTCAACATTTATTCATTTATCTTTTTCCTTACTCTTAGTGCTACTACTTAGAAGCACAATCAAGGAAATGTAATTATTAAGGGATTAACTCACTCCATACGATCGCTCCTAGTCGAAGATACCAAAATGAATCTTTCATAGAATTTCTATTTTGAAGGTTCTAAATCTATCTTTAATTTGCGGTAAAATCGGATTTGAAGGAAGTTCGAACTTAAAATGGCCATAACTTACTCATTTTAACTCGAAATTTCGCATATTATATGCCGTTTTCTACCTACTCAAAAAGATCTATCCATTTCTAAGGTTACTTTTACTATAAAAGGTCATTTGGGTCTCAGATTAAAAGGGTATAGATTTAATACGAAAATTCCTTTCTTGAAAAAAAATTTTCTAATATTTCCTTTACTACGACTTGTTTAAGTAAAACTTACATATATATATATATATATATATTTTGAAAAGAATTCCTTTATGTATATAAATAGACTTAATTTACGCATGAAGCTATATGTGTTGTCTTATTTAATTTATTTCCTTAAAACAACATTTTTCTAGTGTTTTGGAAAATTTGGATTTGTTAGACTTTACTTTATGTGGGTGAAGTAACTTATAGATTTTTGGATGATCAAAATCTAATATACTATATTTTGATTCTTTATCAAAAGTGAGTTTGAAAATAAAGTTTGATCTTTTGAGGTTATCTACAAAATCTATTTCTAGGAATTGAAAAATAGAGTTTCTAAAAGTTTTCTTTAGTAGTACTTCATGAGTTGATTCTTTGAAAATTCATTTCGTTGTAAATTGATTTCTTTGAAAACTTATTTAGCTTTTGGTTTAGAAAGTTGATAAAAATAGTACCAAGTTATTATCTATATATATCAAGACTTATTTTGTCATTTGAAAATGAGATATCTTCAGACTTTAAAGAAACTTCATTTATTAGTAGTTGGAAATTTTATGATGAGTTTACATAAACTTTTAAAAGAGATTTATTTGAAAATATTTTTCTGTCTTGGAAAACTTTGATTACCTTTTATTCTTTCATCAAAAGATTCATTTTCTTATTTGGACAACAACTTATTAGCCATGCATGAATATGATCATGTAGTTTATAAAAGCTAAAAAAATATCTTAAGATAAGGTAATAAAGAACATAAGCATAATAATAATTGTCAAGTATTAGGAGCCTTAGCTTCTTCAAGGCTTCTCGGGACTAAGAATAAACTAGTCCCAAAAGAAAAAGAAAATTTTTTGACTTGATGAGGACAAGTCTAAGACTAGAAAGACTAGTCTTAAAACAACTTGAAAGTAAATAAATTGCAATACAAATAAGCTTATATGCTCTAAAAGATATATATAACTACATAGATATATTTAGTTAGATATATATGAAAGTATATAAAGGAACATGGTTTCATGAATAAGAATAAAGTATGAACATATTATTGCTTTTTTAACCTCCATGGGTTTAGAAAACACACACTATGCTTATAGAGTAAATGAACATAAGGAAACTTAAAGAAGCATTACCTATGAAAGCTAAACTAGAGAGAATTTTAAGAGAACTTTTGGAGAGATTTTGAGAGAGTAAGTGTAGTGTGTGAAAGGTGTGAAGGAAATGGAAGAAAGATATGGTATTTATAGGAAAAAGTGGAGGGTAATTTGTGTTAATTAAATAAATGAAAATTAACAAAATTTGAGGGTAAATGGGGGAGGCGACGCAAATTGTGTGTGGAGAGAGAGAGAATTTTTTTTTTTTATTTTTGTTAATGAAAAGTAAGATATGAGAGATGTGAAGTTTTATTGGAAATGAAAATTAAAGAAAATAGGTGTATGGCTGTAAGAGTAGGTTGTAAAAAAAGTAGAGATAGATAAATAGTGTAGAATAGTAATGAATAGTGTAATGTAAATAGATATGACAAATAAAGTATGGTAGTAAAAAAATACGTGTATAATTGCGATATCTGATATTTTTAGTTACCGAAAAATTATAAAACTGACGTTTTTAAAAACCTTAATTTTTGCAAGTCTAACGATATATCAAGAATATTTTTACTATTATGAGCCCCGGGACACGCTTTTTGAAAACTGTATCTGATCGGGCCCAAAATGAATCACGGTTTATCTAATATGATATTTTTAACCTTTCACTTGTTATTACGAACTATTCTACATACTAATCTCTCACTTACTCACCTAGGGTTACGAACATGAGATTACCGGACTTGAACGGTTACATCTGACTAGGGTTTTGTTGATTTCAAGGTTTCCGGTTGACCTTCTAATTAAGGGTTAAGCTCAACCGATCGTAAAACTTTGGGGGTTTACACAATAAAAAAGCTTGAAATGCTAAATAATTATATTAGATACTATATTTAACACAACAATATTAATCGAAGACTCAAATAATAGAGCAATAATATGTAAAGTATATTAAATATATAAAAAAACAAATACATGAATAACATAAACTCACTATAAAAAAGAAATAATAAAACAAGAAAACCTTGATATTAGATAAAAAAGATCACACTTTAACATATGTATATGTGACGTGCGTTTTCCTAATTAGATCAAGTTTTAATAAATTATTTCTTATGATCCTTTCCTATGATCTAGTTTACACTAGGCAAGTACACCTATCAATTGTAGTATATGAATGGATTATAGGGTCGTATTCCGTGGGCGTCGGCAAGTACCAATACTCACCCTCTTAATTATTATCTAGCAGAATAAATTTAGATCAAGATTTAATATTAATTTACTTAAGTAATTTTCAACTAAAATTATACTATAACGTGCATTAAAAATAAATTTAAATTAACTAATAACAATTCAGACTCGCTTCACAATTAGGTACATGTACTACAAACTCCATAGTTGTTGAATCATTCCTAACTGCGGGATTCCCATTTACTAGTTCAATAACTCTCGAGTCTATTGAACCCTAATCCTAGTCTTGTCTACTAGAATCTCTTCCTAGTTAACAGCCGACTAAAATTACTTTAGAAATATGATCCCAATGGTAATTATTTAATTATATGCAGAAAATTCCACAACCCTATCTCTAGGCATCATGGAAATCTTTCTCTATAATGTAGATTTATTCCATAGGTAGATTTCTCAATCGCATCCCGTGAAAATCTGATCTAATCCTAATTGTGCACTATTTAGAATTAGAATAAATTAATACATAAAGAGATTAAGAATTTATACAACATTTAAATATATAATTCATTGAAATACCTGTATCCTATAGCTACATGAATTGTAATAATTACTCATACATGATATAATAAGAAAATAGAACAATAGATATAAAATAGAAAGAAAACATAATAATACTCCTTTATTCACATACAAATGTCTTAACACTTCAATAACCAAATACAAGTATATATGTATATATATGTATATATGTATGTATATAGATCTCTATGTAGATCGCTATATAGATCTCTGTAAATCTATGAATAATGTCTGTCTATCTCTATCTATCTTTTGTATCTTCCAATGGATGTCTTCTCCTTCTCTTTTATAATCTCAGATTTTCGTGAAGTAGTACAACACTTGGATGAATAGTTGTACCTTTTAGCCAACTAATTCAACAATTGAATGAATAGTTGTAACTTTTGGCGAACCAATACAACATTTGATGAATAGTTGTACCTTTTAGCCAACCAATACAACAATTGGATGAATAGTTATACATTTTGGTGAACCAATACAACATTTGGATGAATAGTTGTATCTTTTATCCAACCAATGTGTCACTTAAATGAAAGAAAATCAAAGACGTTTTGGTAGAAAAATTACTCAGGGCGGCTAAAAGGGTGTGATTTGTGATGTTCTTCATTTTCCTTTGAATCACGGACGACCAAGATGGCGTTATTCTCGCTGTTCTTCGTTTTTGTCCAGATCATCGGCCTTTGCACAAGCGACTGAAGGGGGGGTGTGGGATTCTTACTATGGGCAAATTTTCTCCTTCATATCCTCATATCACGGGCGACCAAAGGGGGGTGATTACCTCTGATATGCATTTTTCTTCTTCATAGGTGACCAAGGGGCCATGATCCTTGCTATGGATGATGTTTTGAGTCCATTTGGCTCCAATTTGCTCCAAAGTGTGTTGTTCTAATTAAAAGTTACTTGAATTGAAAATATTATTGATTTAAGTATCAGTTCTTAAATAAAAATATAACTTAAGATCCAAATTTTACTTAAATAAAAATTAATATCATGGATGATTCATGTCTATCAATATGTGTGTACAAATCATCAATGGAAACGTTTTGAAAAGTATTTATTTTGTTCATGTATGTGTCAACTAAATTGATGTTTACATGTAATGTGTCCATATATGTGGCATATAATACCTAATGAGTGTTATATATATATATGCATCTATATATATATATATATAGAGAGAGAGAGAGAGAGAACTATTATATAAGGTACCTTTATGTTAATTAATGCGACCCTAGGAACCCTCAAGTTACCACAACATTATTGTATCAGCAACTAAAATTAAGTGTTTTATAGACTTTAAAATAACCAAAGCAACAAAAAATTATTAGGCCCTTATATTCAATAAAGCCCAAGCTTACTTTCTAAATTACCCTAAGTATATAAATGCTTTTTTCTCTCTTTTACTCCGTTTTGCCTATAGTAATTTTCAACTCCTCTTTTCTTAATTCTCTTTATGTTCTTAGGGTTTCAATGATGCTACTAATTGTATCGTGTTTTCTTATAGAGGATATAAGATATGGCTACTTCGAGTCTAGCCAATTGACTCCTGAAGAGAAGACTCTTTCTTATGGAAATTCATCGGTGATTCCCTTTCTGTATTCATTTTCTTTTATATGATGTTACTGTAAACCCCCGAAGTTTTGTAATTAATTAAAGCTTAAATCCTAATTAGAAGTCAATAGGATTTCTAAAGTCAACAAAACCCTAGTCTATCGTAACCATTCAAGTCTGGCATCCTTGTTTAAGAAATTCTAAGAAAGTAAGAAAGAGTTTAGTGAGTAGAATAGTTCGTAATTATCTAAGGAAGCTAAAAAAATCAGTTTAGTAAAACCGACTCATTTTGAACCTGATCGGACACAGTTCTTGAAAAATGTACCGCACTTGGAATAGTAAAAATATTCCGAATATACCTTTAGACTTGTAAAAATATAAGATTTTAAAAAATAATTTTATAATTTTTCGGTAGCTAAAAATATCAGATATCGCATTTATACGCGTATTTTCTTATTACTACTGGTACTTAAATTATCATGTCTACTTTACATTACACTATTTACTACTATTCTACACTATTTATCTATCTCTACTTTTTCTTACAACCTACTCTTACAACCCATACCTCTATTTCTTATAACTTTCATTTCCAATACAACTTCACATCTTTCATATCTTACTTTTCATTAAAAAAAAATAAAAAAATAAATTTCTCTCCCCCTCTACACTACAATGTGTGCCGACCACTCCCTCCATCTCTCCAATTTGTTTTATTTATTTATTTATTTAATTAACATAATTAACCTCCCAC
>JAMXBD010005162.1:0-25093 GCA_024138025.1 Combretum micranthum
AAATTTGTCAACAGATAAAGGCCCACACCTCAATTGAGAAGGCCTTCTCCTTTAATATTTATTTTTCCTCCAACTAAGCAAGTTTCAAATACCATCATGCTATTGTTTTTTAGATGAATTTCTTTTTTACTCTTCTTGTGCTCGCAGGAAATTCCACTAAGATACGTTGTCTACCACGAATTGGTGTTCGAAACAAAAGCTTACATGAAACAAGTAGTTCTAGTGGAAGACTTTCTTTTAACTCTCAAAGTGAATATAGGGTTTAACTAGTCATATACTAGCTCCTAAAAATATGTACTAATTACGATATTATAATAATTTTGTAAAATAGAGTTTATGTGTTGATATTACGCAGGAAATAGTAAAGCTAAAATGGAATCTTTGCAATTTCAGTTGCATATCGTTGGCAATAGAAGTAATCATGGATAAGTGTTGTGATTTAAATTTTTTGGGAGTTTTTATTTTAAACATTAGATTTTGCCTAACTAATTTCGAGTCGTTAATTTAGTAGATTATTATCATATCTCTATTACTTAAAGCTAAGGGTTTTACTCAGGTTACTGAGGTGAAGCTAGAGTGGCTGATTGACATATCTCCTAGATATTATTGGCGCAAGGAAGTTGAAGACCATGGGTTTCTTTTCATGTTAAACTCTCAATATTATTGCTATTTCATTTTCATTCATGTTGCTACTATACTTAATTCATACACTTGAGTAGAAAAAAACAATGGCAATAAAGCTAGAGCCTTTGAGTCACTTTGTGCAAAATTCTTTAACTAGGTAATTGACCTATTTTGGGTGTCGAAGAGGTGACATAGTAACATTAGCTAGTGAAATGATTGGATGTTTGTAATATGCATATAAAAAAAGCGCTTAAATAATCAATTTTTTTTTTCTGTGAAAGTTCACCGGATCTCGGCTTTACTTTTATATTTTTACGAACTGTTGCCTCTCCATCATCCAAACTAGACATACTGGTCATCTTCTTGACCTGAGTGTAGGTTTTGTTCATTATTTCCAAAAGATCAATGATTCGTAACTACTTTGGAATAGATTTCTTTCTTTGTGTGTAGAAAATTGTCACTAACAAATGTCCATCTAAAACACAACATTAATCATCTATTTTTTCATTGCAAATACTTTCTATAAATTGCTAAAAGGAATCGATAGATCGTTAATCTCATAATGCACTTGAGTTGTAGATGCGGATGTATAGAGACGTACACAAAGAATTCTTTCCTCAATGAGAAAAACTTAAAAATTACAAATTAGATGGTAGAATGTCATCACACCTTGTCCATATTCCAATTACATATAAAATGACATGAATCAACGCTATATATGCATGAAAATTGAAATTCAAAAGGAGGCGAATATAGAATCTTAAAAGGCATTCCAAGAGTTAAGCGACTTTGGTCTATTTGGATGGTCTATTTTCCATATGTATCTATATCTATATCGAAACGACATGTAAATATGTTCGATTTGCATCTATAAGTAAAACTGAGATCCAATAAACTTTCATCGAAAAAAATAATAGTTTAAGCGCTTTTTTTATATGCATATTACAAGCATCTACTCATTTCACTAGCTAATGTTACTATATTCTCCAGCCAAGGCACTATGCCACAATGGGTCAATTACCCAATTAAAAAGTTTGCACAAAACGACTCAAAGGCTCTAACTTCCTTGCTTTTGTTTTTTTTACTCAAGCGTATGAATCAAGTCTAGTGGCAACAAGAATAAAAATGAAATAGCAATAATATGAAGTGTTCAACATGAAAAGAAAAAAGAAACTCACGATTTTTAACTTTCCTGCACCAATAATACCAAGGAGATATGTAAATTAGCCATTATGGCTTCACCTCAGTAACCCATATCAAACCCCTAGCATTAGGTAATAGAGATATAACAACAATCTACTGAATTAACTACTTAAAATTAGTTAGGCAAACTCTAATGGCTAGAATAAAAACACTTAGACAAATTAAATGACAACACTTATCCATGATTAATTACTTTTAATGGTAGCGAAAAACAACTGAAATTACAAAAATTCCATGTTAGCTTTACTATTTCCTACGTAATCTCAACACATAAACTTTATTTTAAAATTAACATAATATCGCAATTATTACATATTTTTAGGAGCTAGTATATGAGTAGTTAAATCCTATATTCACTTTGAGAGTTAAAAGAAAGTCTTCCACTAGAACTACTTGTTTCATGTAAGCTTTTGTTTCAAACACCAATTTGTAGTAGACAACGCACCTTGGTGGAATTTCCTGCTAGCGCAAGAAGAGTAAAAAAGAAATTCATCTAAAAAACAACAGTCATGATGGAATTTAAAACTCGCTTAGTTGGAGGAAAAATAAATATTAAAAAGAGAAGGCCTTCTCAATTGAGGTGTGGGCCTTTATCTGTTGACAGATTTGTGCTATAGTTCAATGCACGGTAAAGATTATTTGCATGATGCAAATATCAGATTACAAAAGTGAAGCATTTTACTAAGCTTAAGATAAGTAACTCTAACAGCTCTAAACTTGGGTGTATACGGACTGTCTGAACTCGTTTAAGAATTTAGTATCCACTCTTTGTTAATTTTGCTATGTGAGGGAAGAAATGTGAAGAAGATGCAGTTGAAATTTAAACAAGAAAAAGGCAAAGATATTCTTTAAGCTTTTCAAAACACAGAAACTTTACCGGATAATATCACCCTATTTATGGCATTCAAGTCATTCATTCCCGATGATAGTCAATCTTACCTCAAGAGTTTCTTCAATTAACCTCTTATACACCTTGCCCGCTCCATGCTCCTTAATTGAGGTCATCATTACAAAAACAAATATGAGATTAGAAATAGTGTGGATGACAAACATGCTCAAAAGGGTCAAAACGGTCTTGGAACAGGACACCTGGATAAACATCAAGCACAGGATTTATACCTCAACATATTTTAGTTACATACACCCTCTAGACACAATCTTTCTAATAACCAAATGCCTTAAAAAAAATCACAAATGTGGACATAAATTTCTCACACCCTTTAGAATCTTCAAAACACATACCATGGATAGGTAACTACAATACTTATTAAGAAAATTCTACTATCTGATTCTCATATTTGCAGAACCAATCCTATAGGTTATTCAATAGCTTAAATTTGCCCTCAACCGTAATTGCATTGCTAAAATATTTTACATATTAACTTCCATGTTTATTTTAATAGTGAGATGATTGACCGAATAATCGAGCTCTGGGGACTATAGAAAATCACTTACTTATCATGCAACATAAGGTAATGTATCCAAATGATAAAAGAAAAACAACTAATTATTGCATTAGGTCCTCAAAATAACATCAATCATGATGGAACCACAATTTCACATTAATGAAGAGAGGAAAACAACCATTCAATATCAATCGCATCACCTATGTTGAATTTAAAAGAAAATAAATATATGAATTCCAGTCTTATGCAATTGACAAATTCTTCCTATCTAAGCACATAAACTATTGGCACAGAGAATAGGATATTTTTGGTTAATTAGTATGATGGAGGATCTCTGTCCACCTATAGACAAAACTGCAGAAATCTTACAGTGTTGCCTTTCGCGGAAACAATATCCACTTAGCCCATCAGCATATATCCATGAAATGTGTCACCACTTTATTATCTTAACATTAGGAAGCTGCTGGAAAATAAAGAGAACTTGAATCAAGAAACTAATGTATCGCTTAGAACTGCAGCTGCAGTAAAATTCAAAGCAATGACAGGACTAAGCAAATTATGAATAGATGTTCTCACCAAAAAAGATATATCAAACATATGTGGCTTCACCAAAGCCGACGAAGGGACCAATGTCACAAACTCACAATTAGCCAACAAAACAAACAGTGATAAGGATATAAAGCTACCAGGAACTCCATAATGACATCTAATAGAAAAGACAATAAAGTTTTCAAAAATATTATTAAGAACCATGCAATAACGGGTGGTAAAGAAGGATGTAAAGCAACAGAAAAAATAAAATAAAATAAAATAAAATGAAATGAAAATGCCATAGCTAAGCTACATGGACGTAAAGACATTGACCTCACATAATTCTTCTGGCGTCCGATTAATTTGACAGAGCTGTTCAAATAAACATCATCAGCTCAGATCTGCTATACACATTGTTCTGCTCATCCGCCAAGACTGGATAAGCCGCCACAAGAGCGTCTTGTGACCCAATATAGAGCGAGATATAAATCTTCTAGTAGACTTCTCTAACTTTCCTTCCAGGGTGGAAAAGATCCTGGAGACAGTAATTCAACACAATTGCAGCACCTAAGGCCACTCTCATACCTTCAATGGCTTCCATCATGGCGTTCATGACATGTGGTGAAGTCTCAAATATATTGGGCTAGACATAGTTGAGCAAAGGAATCAATGCATCTTCACAACCCAATCCAGCAACTCCCAGAGCCATGTGCTTAAGTGCAGAAGTTGCAGTTTGTCGGTGAACCAAATCCCTGTCCATAAGGGCTCCTCAAGGAATGGAGTCACAGAATAAATATAGTCTTTCCCCATCTCACCAATGTATTCCAACAGAAAAGACAGAGTTCAGAACACCATTTTGTACATTAAGCTCTGGCACTCAAGACACGTTCATCAAAGCAGGCAAAACTATGAAAGGGGAACATGTCTCTGCAATGATATCAATTGCGACATAAGGACATACCAATTTATTCAATTTATAGAGAACTCTATCAATTACCTTAACCAAAGGATGTCTGTCCTTGTCCTCCAAAGGGGGTTGCGTCAGCAATGGCAATATCCTGTCGAACAAAGGCCCAGCACCAAACTCTCTTGCCTTATCAGTCAGCTGTCTCAAAGCAGTCTTCCTTCGGGGTGGAGCCCGTTTTTCACCTTAAGCAAAAGCTTCATTATCTTCCTCTCCTTCTGCTCGTCAGGAGTCAACTCTTCCTCATTCTCCTCAGTCAACAACGCTCCAAAGGAATGATGATCCTCAAGTTTCATAAACGGCAATCCATCAGGAGCTTCCTTAAAGACATCAAACTGCTGTCCACGGTTCTCCCCAGGGATGGCATACAGTAGAGTACCCATAGGTGTCAAGGTTGCAAGAAGCTTCCTAGCTGGAGTCCTGATAGGCACATAAGAGACAGGTAGATCTAAGATCTTAGACCCTTCTTGAGGAAACATAGCATCCAACTCCTCATCAGCCAATGGCCTATTCCCCAGCTCATAATTGCACCCCGTAAACTGATTGCTCTGGGAGCAGGGGTAGCAAGATCAACTCCACCCACAGGAGTCACCCCAGGAGTAAACGCAGCAGCAGGGGTAGGCCCAGGAAGCGGCATAGCACTGCCCATACCCGCATGTTCTGGTGTGGCATCCCAAGTCATCCCTGCAGGTGTAGCACCGGGCATAAAACCGCCAGGGTTAGCATCTGCATCCGCAAGGCCCCATCGGCGTGGGGGTCTCATTGCAACGACTCCCCCTCCCTACCTATGGGGTTGCATCACCAATCGGGCCAGAGTGGGGGTAGCATCCCAACGCCCAATCCCACGAGTCGAATGGGTTAGATCCCAATCAGAACCTGTAACAATTTTGGCCTTCTTGACCGCCCCACCATCATCCTAAGCCTGATCCCACCTATTCCTCCTCTTGGTCTCCTTCTCAACCGAAGCCGCCGCCCCGGCTTTAGCAGCCCCTCTTCCTCCTTTTTCTTCTTGGCAATCGCCCTCAAAGTCTCCTCCTTCTCTCTCCTCAGCGCCTCCTCCTTCATCGCATCCGCCGAGATATCCGGAGCCTTATCCACAGCAGCAATCGTGCCTGTCGGGCGAAAGGACCCGATATTCATCCTCCCTATTAATAGTTCGCCGCCGTTTCCGGAAATGGGTGTCTTCGTCCTCTGCAGCACAGGGAATCTCCTTGAGAAGAGATTTCGGGGCCGTGCATGATGCCAGCTTCCGTTTAGAGTCCATAAGGTCTAGGGTTGCGTCGTCTTCATTTACGGGAATAGAAGTGACGTAATTGTCGACCTTGGCGCCCCCATACTAGTCGGTGTCAAGAGAAGCGAGCCCTCGCACCATCTCCTTCCTCTCTTCTTTATATCCTGATCGTGATGTCAAGAATGTAATAGATTGGCTTTTGTGTGTGGTTTGGTGTCTCAATTGCAATTATAAGTATTTTATTTTCAACTTTACTAAATTACGCATGTATGTTCTTATCTGCAACCACGAATCACAATCACAGACCCGATAAGATCAATGTTAATCAAGAAATTAAAAGGTCTAAAGCGATCCTTAGTGCAGAATTTAAGGATTGAATCTTTGGAGTTTTAATGGATTATGTTTAATTTTTGTTTATAATTATATTATTTGCTTTTATGTTTATATTTATACGTCGATATTATTTGTTAAATAGGAAAGTAGTGTTGTAGTCAAGTTGAAGTTTTGATTTAGTGTGTTTAAATTTTGTTTATTATTACTTCTAGAAGTTAGGAGTACTATGATCATACATTTGTTGTGGTGGGAAAAAAAAAAAAACCATTGGGTTATCCTACTAGAAGTTGTTGTAGTGATGATGGTAAGTGTTTAGAGGTGTGTGAGGTTATATTGACAGGATTTAAACATCAATAGAAAGGTCAGATGCAATGTCATTAAGTATTTCTAAGTATGTCTAAGTTCCATCAATCAAAGATGATAATTGGATGACAAGAGGGCCATTAAGGATATGTTTCCACAAAAGTGACATGGTAAGCTTATGGCTCGAATGATTTATTTATCTCAACTGAAAAGTTGAGTCTACTACATAAAAGGAAAGTGTGCTTGAAGAAGCCATTTTCAACAATGGATGGATTAATTATAAGAAGAAGGGGAATAAGAATAAAGAGCAAAATGTAGATTTGATTTAATTATATGATATGCTAGTAATCTATAAAACATTTCTCAAAGATGTTTCGTATTGTTTATTTTGATAATGATTTACCTTTTTTGGCAAGTGTAAAAATTATTTGATATTTTTCGTGTTTGTGATTTTAGATGATTCAACTTTATTAATCTTTTTTGAAATTAGCAATCTGTAATTTGAGAGTATTCGAATTGTTATTGTTTGTTCAAATATGGTTCTTTCTTTATTGAAATATGATTTCACTAATGGTGTAATGAGTACACAACATTTGATATTATGCTTCCGTCTATTATTATTTTAACTGTATGTTTGTAACTTTGTTTTAAAATAAGCGAAGTTCATCTTCATTTATGTTCTTATAATTATGTTTCTCTATATTAGTTTATTAGTTTTATCTATTTCTTTGATCTCCAGTGAGTTTTAGTTTAGAAGAGATGTATTGTGTGTAAACAATTACAACTTAAGGCCCCATTTGTTTTAAGAAAAATGTCCTGTATTAGAAAAGTATTTTAAATAAAAATATTTTCTGAAAATATATGTTTTCATGTGTTTGGTTGGTTTAATAGAAACATGTAGAAAGAATTTTTCAGTGTTTGACATACTAGTATTATGTAACACATCATCATATGTAAATAATTTTTATTAGCAAGATATTATATGAGTACATTATCAAATAAATTTTATATAAATTAAAATTATAAATATAATTTTTATAACTTTATTTACAAACCTTCAGTTGATATTTATAATTTTTTTAATGAGTATTCAAAATTTTCTTTTCTCCATTAAATTATTTTTCATGTTTAAAATATAATCTATTTGTTAATTGCAATAAAAATTAAATAAGTATTAATTTTTTAAAGTTAGAATACTTGTAAAGACTAATTCGGAAAATGACTTTTCGTTTCGAAAAGAGTAAATCGTTTTCTTTAAAAAAGAATAAGTTTTTTTCTTTAATGGAAATTATTTTTCCTTACAAGGGAAAATATTTTCTACTTAAAGTGTTTTTTTGACATAACAAACAACAAAAAAATAAAGGAAATTGTTTTTTGAAAAATATTTGTCTTGAAACAAACGGGACCTAAGTTGAAATTTTTTTATCCAACTTTGTGAGTGTTCTTTTATTTTAATGATCAAACGTGAAACTAAAAATCAAAAAAAGGTACCACAAGTATCATTTCCTAGAAAACTAAACTTCTTTATAACAAAATGGTTATCTTATAATTTTAATGATTAAATGTGAAATTAAAAGTAAAAAAAAATGGGTACGGCAAATATCATTTTCTAGAGAATCAACCTTCTTCATAACAAAATGGTTATTTTTTACTATATTAAGTTTTAAATATGTCTTATTATCTTATAGTAAACATTTTGTAAATATGAAATGTCATTGTATTCACTTAAATAAAGAAGATATGAAAGATGAATTGGATCATGAATGCAAACAGGTATATGGATAGGATAATGGGTTACTGCAATGCATTAAAAAGCACTTAATTTTTTAATTTGTTTTGCATAATCAATACTTATATATCCACTCACAAATAGCTTTTACAGGTTTAAAAAAATAACTTGGCACATTATCACGAGCCAAAATGAACTATTGTTTATGGCAAGATCATGAATGCAAACATGTATATGGATGGGATAAAAGGTTACTGCAATGCATTCAAAAGCACTTAATTTTTTAAATATGTTTTGCATGATCAATACCTATATATTGATGGCAAAAAAAAAAAAAAAACCCTATATATTCAATCACAAATAGCTTTTACAGATTTGAAAAAATAACTTGGCACATATTATAAACCATAATGAACTATTATTTACTAAAAAATTCGTAATAAGCAATTCTTCTTTGATTAACAATATTTTCATATAAGATGTTTTGCATATGGCAAAAATCAATATTATTCTATTTTTTACATATTTTTTTTATTGCTTTTGATATATACCTTCTTCTTCCTCTGTAAATATATTTCAATATTGCATGGCATAAAATCACATGGTTTAACGTTTCATAATTAAGTTTTTACAAGTTTTAGGTTATCATATTTGCACTTCCATCGCGAGTTCGTCGTCTGCTAGTATATAATATCTATACTATTAAAGCAAAACAATCTTCTTTGGTGTTTTTTAGTGTAAATATTTTTAGTGTAAATGTTTTTAATATAATGTTTTTAGTATATGGGTATAAAATATTTTTCATATCCTTGAAATCATGAAAATTAAAATATTTTTGGTATCATTGAAATCATAAAATTAAATAGGGTTTGAATAGAATTAAATAGGGGTTGAATAGACATAGTCTTTTCCGCTTAAAATATTTTTTGTATCTCTGAAATCATGAATTGAATAGAATTAAATAAATGTTGAATAGACATAGTCTTTTCCTTTTTTAAGCGTATGGACGTAAAATATTTTTGGTATCCTTACAATCGTGAAACTAAATAGGGTTTGAATAGAATTATATAGGAATTGAATAGCCTTTTTTAGCCTAAGCATGTATTATATACCGATCTAAACCTATTTGCTAATTTCGATGACTAATTAAGATTGTCCTCTTCCAATCTGTCAAAATAATATATTTATTTAATTTATATATGTTGGGTTGTTTTATTTGCACATGAATCGCGAGTGCGTCGTCTACTTATACATAATAAACCAAAACCTTTCATTCGTCACACATTTTTATTATATAGTTTACAAGGCAAATTATCAACCTCTCCAATCTCTATTAATATTATTTATTCATTTTTATTTAAGGAAACATATTTATCAATCAAATAGTTCATTCTTCATTTATTTAAACATATTCTATCTCTCTTAGTTTTCTATTTCATCATTCTTCATTTTATCTTATTTAAGGCAATATAATTTAGCCCATAACCCTTTCATTCGTTATAAATTTTTGTCATATTTATCAATCTCTCTAATATTATTATTTGTTTATCTATGTAATCTATATATTTTAGCCCATAACCTTGAGGTTTTTCCACCTTAAGCTCAATAACTAGTGTAAAGTGAAATGATAAAATTTTAACGTTTATCGATTCTTAAACGATAGTTTAGAGATATATCACTCCAGATGAAATATATGCAATATGGCTAGTATCAAATCAAAATCTACAAATCTAAAGCTCAAATTGAATTTTTAATTTCATAAACTCGAAAGTTAGAATATTCTAACCCTATATAGTATAAATATTACTCAATCGCATAGACTTAAAACTTTAGTTTTTAACTTAAAAATGTTTTACAAATAAAGTAGAAGCCTTAGAACTAATTTAAAATATATTATCTTGAATTATAATAATTATATGCGTACACCTTAATAAGTAACGTGATATATAAGTTATTTGTTTTATAATTATCATTAATCTTCCATATCATATCATCATGTGAATTTCTTCAAGAAAACTCTCCATGAATCGTCTAAGGGAATTAAGGGGTAGCACCACATGTAAGCTTAGGTTTTTCTAAGAATCTTATCTCCAGTCTTCTTCATTAATGAATGAAAATGATATCTTGTCTAATAAGAGATATTATCTAAATCTAGGTATTGATTAGTAATGTTGACAAATAACTTCTTGAGATTTTCCTCCCTCTCTAAAGCATGTATGACCTTCATGCAAGAGGGAGCAATCCATCAAATCACTCTATCCTCTTTATCATGAAAGAATCTTCATGATTGTTGATGTCAGTGTAAGGCCCCAAAACATGGTTTGGACGTAAAAAGTCGCTACGTATAATACCTTAAGTATTACACGCACAGACTTCCTTAAAAGATATTGTTTATGTCGAACATTTGCTAGCCATTTTTAGATTCTAAAATTGTTTAGTTAGATTCTAGATACAATTGGATTTATAATAGTAAATAAACTTTTATAAAAACATTTCAACCTCTACTCACATGAGTAGATCATCCATCATAAAACAAATCATACCATTAGATATCTCATATACCTTTCTTGATGGTGAAAAAAAAAATAAAGCTTAAAAATTTGAATTATAAAACATGAGGCTCCATCAGGCCCTTAAAGATAATATAGATTTCAAAAGATATAAACCTAGTTCTTAAACAAATTAAAAGCAAAACAAATCCAACCAACGATCCTAACCCACTTCATTCTTTAACAAACTCCTCCAAAGTCGCCTAGGACTCGATTCAATCAACATCATCCAAATCATTATCCAATCAAAACCTAAAAAGAAGACAATAGTGAGACAAAGCCCAGTATAGTAGTAACTTAAGCACAGCGAGATGGCATGCATGCTTAACTAATGCAATGCAACAAACAAAAATTTATTATCTTTAAATTAAAGTAAAACAAACAACACTGGAGTATTCACATTTTGAATCACGCCTCTGGAAACCTAAGGGTCCTAAGTAACAACAGCTGCTCAGGGGTTGATATAACCAGTCTGGATACTTATATCTCTTATATGATATAACCGAAAAAGAAAATAGCTTCATCTATTGTTTTCACAGCTGTTAACAGCTTTACTTATCTCAGTCCATAACATCATTTAGTTCAATCGATCCCATAAAATGTTAACTAAACCATGTTACTTTACCTCGAGGTTAAGCAAACATTATGCCAATACCATTTTTCCCATTAGCTACCACCAAGCCACTTATGAATTGTTATTGGATTATGGCATACTATTTCATCATAGTAGGAGGTAGCCTAAGAGCCTAACTATTGTGTCCAGCTCTGGATAAGGTTGTCACTCCCTGGACCAGATTAAACGACATAAGCGCAAGCAAGACAATCATTTAGTAGGCCATCTTTAAGTATTAGTTTGTTTGGAATATCTATCCTAGATAAACAACACGCAAATTACTACGTACTTATTTGATTCGAAATCTAAACAGAAATAGAAGATATGTCAGAAGCCATTTCAGAGATAGATCAGGTATCCATATATGTTCACAAATTTAACTCATATAAGAAATTAAATTAATGATCCACTTATATCAAACTTATTATATAACCCTATTTGATTAGATATTAAGTAAGAATCCCACCATGGCTGTGAAGATTGCCCTACCAAGATATGGATAGTTCTCCATTATCTGTCCAAATGTTTCTTTTCGCTTTATTTATAAATCTTTTATTATAAAACACCATCATCATACTGTTCACTCTCAACATACTCATTTCTAACAAGCATACATTTGAAATAACATACTTTTCGTATTATTCATGGTTTAGTCTAATACATTAATCTAAGCCAATTCCAAGTTAAATCTATATTATCTAAATTCGTAACAAAGTTGATTAGACTTAATCATTTAATCTAATTACTAAGCAAGTTGATTAAACTTAATCGGTTTAATTCATTTTAGTTTATTAAAATCTATTTAGTCAAGTTGAACTTAGGTTAATTAACAAAGTTCATTTCATACTCTAACTTGTCTAGCTAATCTAAGTAATTATTAATCTATAAATCCACTTAACTCATTCCTAATTGTATAAATTAACTAACATAGCATATTAACTATCATTCATCTATTTCATTTTATTTTAATTTTTATCTTTCTGTTTATATATATATATGTATAAAATAGGGCAAAGGACTAGTCACGGCTAAGGGTGCAAATAAACCAAGTTGGTTTATAAACTACTAGGGCTCGTTCGATATTTTCTTGAGTTCGATTCGACAATAGTCAAATGGAGCTTTAGCTCGAACTACTTGAGTAGTTTGTCGAACTAAGCTCCTGTTTTGGATATTTAGCTCGATTAGCTTGCGAGCCTAATCGAGCTTTAGTTAACTCGAGTTGAATATATATGTTAATAGAATTCAATCGAGTATAGGTATTAATATTAATTAAATTAAAATTAAAAATATTATTTTAATAAACCGAGCCTAAGCAAGCTTAAATGAGTTGAGCTCAAATTTATATAATACTATTTCGAGTCGAACTCAAGCTTAAAATTTAAAGCTCGGTCAAGCTTGAGCCTTAAAATTTCAAGTCCAGCTCGAGTTCAGCACTATATCGCCTCGACTAAACTCGTTTGTAGCCCTAGTCATGGCCATGATTCCAATCCTACCCTTGATCATGCCCGTGATTGAGGAACAACAACTGATCCAAGGTAATCATGAGTTGAATCACGCTCATGATTGTTAAAAATTTAAACAGCCGAGGCTACTAAAGGATCAATCATGCCTGTGACTTTAAGATTTTGAAATTTAAAAATAACCTAAGGTTAACAAAGGCTAGATCACACCCATGATTAATCAAAATTTTTTAGAAAAAAGCCATTGTGTGTCAAATCACGCCCGTGATTACATAAAATTGTCAAACCTGAGCCTACCAAAGGCTTTTATCACACCTGTGATTAGATCCCCCTTAGTTGTCATGAATTCTCCAGTTTCTTTTCTTCAAAATTTAACTCCTTAAATACATCATACTTCCTACCCAATATTGTATAAACAACATATCAAACCATATCAAGTTTAAACAATATTCCTAAACATGTTTCTACTTCACATATCATCCAATCATGTTATCAAACACCTAACCTATGCATGTATATGTACTAACCTAGGTTTTGATATTCATATTCATATATTATAAGTTTACAAGTTTTATCTTAATCCCTACTTATATAGAGCTTTATTTCATTATATACATGTATAAACAACAAATCAAATAAAGAAAACAACTATACTTATTTTTTTAGCAAGCACATGCAATTGATCTTTTCTATTACTTCTTCTCTTTAGTTGTTGAAGCTTTTACTTGCATGCTTTCCATTTTCTATCTTCTTTTTTAACTTTAATTTCTCCTAATATCTCCTTAAAGTTGAGATTCAGAGTTGATTTTTGGAGAGAAAGAAATGAGAAAAGAAGAAGAAGAAGAAGAGGAAGAAGAAGAAGAAAAGAAAGAAAAGAAATCAGGGCAGAAAAAAGAAAGGGAAAAAGGGATAAGGATTAAGAGATATTTTTGGGTAAAGGTATTAGGTTTAAACCTTTCAGATGATTAATTTGAATATCAAAAGTAATTAGAAAGTGCTTTGAGAATCTGATAAGTGTCATTAGACCCTTAATTTTGATGCTATTTGAACATTCTTGGTATTTAATTTTTGAGATTTCATGGAGAAAAGGACATTTATTTTGTGAAAAGTTCATTTCTTGGCTTAAAGATCATAATTGGAAGTTTTTATGATGGTTCAAAGGAAATTAAAGCAATTTAAACAAGTTTGAATCAATTTTGTTCAAGAAGGAAGTTTATGTTTTCATCCTTTTGTTCATCCTTGGCAGGGAAGAACTGGGAGGAAGAGGTCAGAATGCAAAGAGAATTTTAATCTTCATCCTTACCTTCATCCTTGGCCAGGAAGGACGCGAAGGATGCTAACAGCAGCTACATATGAAGAAAAGATTTCAGCCTTTTATTCATCCTCACCCAGGGCTGACAGTCGAGGAAGACATCAGAATGCTTTTAAAACAAGTTTTAGTTATTTTTGTCTTCATCCCTGCCCCGATCCTGGCCAGGATGACACATGGATGAACTGGATTTTTCCAAAAGTATAAATAGAGCTCTGTTTTCTTGTTTTATAACTTTTAGATCATTTTCTTAAGCTCTAAAACAGAAATTACGAAGGATTTTGCTAGGGCATCCATTGAAGATCTCAAGACATCAATTAGGGTTTATTCTTTCTATCATGATTCTTTCTATTTCCTCTAGATCTATTGTTCTTATTTTGAATCTCATGGAGGAGTAGATTCTTATACTCTTCATCTTGTGAAACCCTAACCATACGAATTGAATTGTTTGATTGATGAATATTCATGCCTTTGTATCTATTCATGTGATTCAAGAGCCTTGTGATTGAATTGTGCACAAATTAATTGCATGCTTGATTCTTATTGGATTGAAAGAGGTTTCATTCAATTAGATAGATCTTCATGAATAGAGGAATTGCTAATTTCACCTAGAGGTAGGGAAATTACGATTTTCTGCTATAAAGAATTTAATTCTTGTTCAAGGATCATGATCTTTAATGCAATCCTATGTGATGTTAGTAAGGGAGAGGTCTCTACTATCTCATTTAGGGTTAGGAATTGATTAACTCGAGGGAGGAATTGATTTACTTGTTGAGATCCCGTAGTACAAAGCATGAATGATTCATTAATCAATCTTTTATCATAAGAACATTAGGTTAGGGTGGATCAAGGTGGAGAGTATGTCTTGTGATTGAATTCATCTTTGAAAGCAAACATTAGTTGATCTTAGAGCTTGCTTAATCTTTTGCTTAGTAGTTAATTGTAGATTTCTCTCCAAAATTTAGGCTAAATAGTAGAGAACCGGTAATACTAGTACTTGTTCTTCAAAATCCCTGAGGACGATACCCTAAAATCTATGCTACATCGAATAGGTGCGCTTGCCTAGCTTCGATCGTAGATTTAATCGGGTTTACAAATTTTAGAAATTAATACGATCGGTAAAACATCATCAAGTTTCTTGGCGCCGTTGCCGGAAAATACAATTTGGTATGCATTTAATTTCTAAAAGAGAGTGAGGTAAGTTTTCATCTCAATTTTACGAGTTTTGAGCTAATTTCATGTTGAATTCTTGATGAGAACTTTGAATTTTCTGTTGCATTTTGAATAAATTGGACGTTTATTCATTCAATCTTGTTAGAATAAAGTTAAAAATAACAATAAAAAAAAAGATGCTTTCAAATAAAAACAAAATTTTGAAAAAAAAAAAAAAAATTTTGCTTCTGTATTCATCCTCACTTCTATCCTGCCCTGGGATGATGGTCGGGCTGATTTTAAAGGTAGCTTCTGTTTCCATCCCGGTCCTGATCCTGCCTTAGGATGACGCTGGGGATGAACTTTTCAAGGAGTCAAATGTGGCTTCTGTTTCCATCTCGGTCCCAATCTCGCCCTAGGTTGCTGCTGAGGATGGATCTGCTCTGCTGCCTCATTTCGCTTCTGTTCGCATCCTCACTTCCATCCTGCCTTAGGATGATGGTCGGGCTGACTCCTACGTATGCTTCTGTTCCCATCCGGTCCTCATCCTTCCCTAGGATGACGCTGAGGATGAAGTTGCCTTGAAGATTTCATGAGCTGCTGTTTGCATCCTGGCCCCGATCCTGGCCGGGAAGGAGGGCAGGCTGACTTCGATCAGGCCCTTTGTATTAAAAAAAAAATTAAAAAAAATAAATAAAGCATACTACAATCAAAATAAACGAACAACTCTCTAGTAAAAATAAAAAAATATATAAAAAAAAATAAAAATTTAAACAAAATAAACGAACAACTTAAAACAAATGTTTTGTCTGCATTATCAATTTAGGTAATAAAATTTTCTAATTTCTCTTTTGCATTTTCGTTTTCACCCTCACTCTCACTTTCTCAATTTTGCTCTCATCTTCATCTCCAACATCACATAAGTGCATTTGCACTTTGCATTTCTGGGATTCTTTTGCCATTTCCATCAACAAGTAAGTTCCCTTATCTTCTCTCTTGTTCCTTATACCTTTGTTTCGCATTTCTCTGTCATGCGCATCCTGTTTTATCATGCAACTGAGAGTTTTTTTTTTTTTTTTTTGTTCTTTTACGTTTTTAGTTTGCTTAGGGATTGAAGCTTTTATGAACACAATATTGTTTGTTTGGGCTTTATTTCAATTGATTTTCGTTGTTACACTATTATTCATGAGCTGACGTTTTTCTTAGGGTTCTTTTTCACAATTCGATGGTACTAGAAATTGGGGTTTTTACTTGTTTCTTGTAATTCATTGCTTCTCATACCTTACTATACCATTTGTTTTGAACAAATTGTGGATGCATTGTTCGCTCATGGATTTAGGGTTCTTTTCGGTTCTG
This sequence comes from Combretum micranthum, assembly GCA_024138025.1. NCBI lineage: Eukaryota > Viridiplantae > Streptophyta > Magnoliopsida > Myrtales > Combretaceae > Combretum > Combretum micranthum. Next base: position 16,764 of record JAMXBD010005162.1, read on the forward strand.
TTTTGGGACTTTAAGTTCATCGCTGTTTTTGCTATTTTGAGGATGTTCTCTATCTTGTTGGCACTTACCTTTCCTATTGAAAGTTTGTTCCTAGTTTTCAGCATGATTTGTTTCCCGTGCTTGTGTAGCAATTTACATCCTTATGTTTTCCCATGTTGACTTGATGCGATTTGATGATTTTGTTTTGTTTGATTGTTTTCTCCATATTATCTAATGCTGCATTTCAGTATCATCTTACTCATGTGAATTTGGGCTGTTGCTGTTGGTTTAATCTTTATGCCCTAATCTGTGGCCTTATCTTTGTTAGGTATGCGTACTAAGCGCGCTTGTATTAAGAAGGGCAAGCGTCCTATGGGGTCGCCAGAATCTCAACCATCCAAATCTCGCCAAAGAACTAGAGAGCCTTCACCACCATTACCAGCTGGAGTGGAAACCTTTTCTTACAGTGGTGGTGCTATTTCAAATCGTACATGGAGTCGGCAAAGAAAAGCTAGACTAGAGAAGCTGGAGTTTCACAATAATAAGTATTTGGATTGGCGGCTTCTTCGCGAATTTGGAATGGAAGACCGTGTTCGTCAGACTCTTGCTATCGGTCCTTGGGCTCAGTTGTTTGAGATTAATGAGCCTGCTTATTCTGATATTACTATCGAGTTTTTATCTACTTTGGAGATTGAGCAACACTCTCGTACTCACAAGGTCGATAGTATAATCACTTTTCAGATAGACTTCGCATTGTTGTGGATCCAGATGATGATGGTGGTGATGATCAAGATGAGGATGATGATGAGGCTTCTGATGATGCTGCTGCTGCAGATAATGATGGTGGTGTTACCCAAGACGAGGATGATGATAAGGCTTCTGATGATGTTGCTGCTGCCGATGATGATGGTGGTGTTGATCAAGATGGGGATGATGATGATGCATGATTTTGCATTTTCTTTTCTTTATTCTGTTTTTCTATAGTTTGTACTTTTTGCGCTCCCGCTTTATGGGAAGACTTTTATTTTGTTACTGGACCATGTGTTTACTCTTTTTGGACTTAGTATAATTTTTTCTTGCTTTACCCTGCTGTTTTTGTTCTGTTTTTGTTTTTATTGCAGGTGTTACCTTCTACCTTGGTCGGATCTCAATTGCTTTGCTGCTGTTGCACAACTCTATTGCATTTTCTTCCTTCTTTTTCTGGTTCTCCAATTTCATGTTGACATCAACACTAAACCAGGGAAGTTATTTAATGTCCTTTTCTAATAATTTCTTTCTGTCCTTTTTCCTTACTTTTGCTTAGTTAGGAAAGACATTGGGGACAATGTCTTGTTTAAGTGTGGGGAAGGGCTATTATAGAAGAAAGAAATTATTTGGGTTTTAAATTGAGCTTCATTTTGCATATGCACTTGTTAATCAAAATTCCCCCATTTAAGAGTTTGCTAATGAGCTGTTAATGTTGATATGATGTAATATGTTAGAATCTTGAAATTATACTCATTTTTTCTTTAGAAACATAGCATTAAAAAAAATGATGAAAATGAAGAAAAAAAAAATAAATTTTGACTTTGTGTGCCTTACTCCTATTTTGAACTTAGTTTTACTTAGTCAAAATTTTGAAATAAAATCTAAGTGAGGTAAACTTACTTGCCATTTAATGATTGAATTTAGAGTTATGAAAAAGGTCAAAGTCCTTAGTTTAAAAGTTTAATGGTTGTGCTTCTAAGCTTGTTAGGAGTATATTTGCTTTTCAATCACTTTGAGAGCTCTTATAATTTTTTGTGAAAGGGGCATATGAAATCTATCACTTAGTGATTCTTCTTAAATAATCTCAAAAAAAAAAAACAAAACAAATGAAAAAAAAAATAAGCCTATACTTCGATGACTCAAAAATTTGAGTTATGAGTATCCAAACTTGAATGTTAGAGTGAGTAGAGAGTTCTTAGGGGTCCCTTTAAAACCTGGTCACTTGGGTGATGAGCCCGGGATGTGCCGACTCGATGAACTCACTATAACGAGAAGGGCGGAAAGGCAAAAGTTCATTACATGAGCTTGAAAAAAAAAATAAAAGCTGAAAAGAAGCGGGCAAAAACCCGTCCAGAGGTAAAGAAAAGATGGAGGCAAAAACCTCCCCTCTGAAGGCTAAAAAGAAAAAAATTATTAAGAGATTTAAAAAAGAGGAAAAAAATCTAGGGGAATGATGGATGCCATATACTTTCATTTAAGGTTTTTGAGTTTAGAGAGGTGATTGAACGGTTTATATACTTGCTAGTAAGTGGTGAGATGTGATCATGACACTTTTTGCTTTGTTTGAATTTGTATCTCCCTTATAACTTTGGAATCGGTTATTAAATGGCGAGATTAACAATTTGACTTACTTGGATTAGTTCTGAAATTTTGATTGTAGTATGCTAAGTGCAAGTACAAATATGGTAGGTTTGAGCAATAGGCACCAATGAGTCCCTTTGGCTTGATGGAATTCTAGAATGTTATCTTTGTTGTGAAATTTTCTGATGAGTATAATTGATGATAGATTTTTTGTTTTTGTTTTGTTTGCTTGAGGACAAGCAAGCGACTAAGTGTGGGGAAGTTTGATAAGTGTCATTAGACCCTTAATTTTGATGCTATTTGAACATTCTTGGTATGTAATTTTTGAGATTTCATGGAGAAAAGGACATTTATTTTGTGAAAAATTCATTTCTTGGCTTAAAGATCATAATTGGAAGTTTTTATGATGGTTCAAAGGAAATTAAAGCAATTTAAACAAGTTTGAATCAATTTTGTTCAAGAAGGAAGTTTATGTTTTCATCCTTTTGTTCATCCTTGGCAGGGAAGAACTGGGAGGAAGAGGTCAGAATGCAAAAGAGAATTTTAATCTTCATCCTTACCTTCATCCTTGGCCAGGAAGGACGCGAAGGATGCGAACAGCAGCTACACATGAAGAAAAGATTTCAGCCTTTTATTCATCCTCACCCAGGGCTGACAGTCGAGGAAGACATCAGAATGCTTTTAAAACAAGTTTTAGTTATTTTTGTCTTCATCCCTGCCCCGATCCTGGCCAGGATGACACTGAGGATGAACTGGATTTTTCCAAAAGTATAAATAGAGCTCTGTTTTCTTGTTTTATAACTTTTAGATCATTTTCTTAGGCTCTAAAACAGAAATTACGAAGGATTTTGCTAGGGCATCCATTGAAGATCTCAAGACATCAATTAGGGTTTATTCTTTCTATCATGATTCTTTCTATTTCCTCTAGATCTTTTGTTCTTATTTTGAATCTCATGGAGGAGTAGATTCTTATACTCTTCATCTTGTGAAACCCTAACCATACGAATTGAATTGTCTTTTGATTGATGAATATTCATGCCTTTGTATCTATTCATGTGATTCAATAGCCTTGTGATTGAATTGTGCACAAATTAATTGCATGCTTGATTCTTATTGGATTGAAAGAGGTTTCATTCAATTAGATAGATCTTCATGAATAGAGGAATTGCTAATTTCACCTAGAGGTAGGGAAATTACGATTTTCTGCTATAAAGAATTTAATTCTTGTTCAAGGATCATGATCTTTAATGCAATCCTATGTGATGTTAGTAAGGGAGAGGTCTCTACTATCTCATTTAGGGTTAGGAATTGATTAACTCGAGGGAGGAATTGATTTACTTGTTGAGATCCCGCAGTACAAAGCATGAATGATTCATTAATCAATCTTTTATCATAAGAACTTTAGGTTAGGGTGGATCAAGGTGGAGAGTATGTCTTGTGATTGAATTCATCTTTGAAAGCAAACATTAGTTGATCTTAGAGCTTGCTTAATTTTGCTTAGTAGTTAATTGTAGATTTCTCTCCAAAATTTAGGCTAAATAGTAGAGAACCGGTAATACTAGTACTTGTTCTTCAAAATCCCTGAGGACGATACCCTAAAATCTATGCTACATCGAATAGGTGCGCTTGCCTAGCTTCGATCGTAGATTTAATCGGGTTTACAAATATTAGAAATTAATACGATCGGTAAAACATCATCAGAATCCATATGTTAGAAATGAATAACTTGGAATAGGGATTTGCTATAGGAGTTTAATTTGTAAGAAATTGATATTTAGTTTAAGTTCAGGTTTAAGAACTTATAGTTTTAAATAAGTAGGTAAACTCAAAACTTACCAGGCTTAAAGAAGTGAAAGTTAAGCCAAAGTTTAAGGACTTAGCAATCCACTAAAAATTTTGACGCAAACCCTAGGTATAGGAACCTAAGACCCAACGATCAAAGTTGGAGAACCTAAGGATTGTCTTGAAACAAGTGAAAGGAACTTGGCTCCAACCAAACCCGTCAATTGGAGCCAAAGTTACTAAGTTGATGCGAAAGGAACTCGATCCCGATCATACCTATCGATTGGAACCAAAATTATTGGGTTGATCTCTCTAAGCTTTTAGATTGAAGAAATCATATTTAACTTTTTCAAAAGAACTAAGAGAAAGTTCTCATAATGGAAGAAACTCTTAAGAAATATATTCATTCATCTATATTGAAAAAGTTTAATACAATAGGTTTCTGTAGGCTGATTTAATTAACTTCAAAATTAAGCAACAAAACAAGGAAACACATATAAAATCTGAAATAAACAACCCTAAGCCTAACAATCAAGGCCATCGATGTAAAGCTTCCCAAGGCTAGCGGCTTACATTCATGGTCAATGGTGTAAAGCTTGCTTCCCAAGGTATAATGTATTACTTAAACCTCCAACACTTGAAAGGCTCGTTATTGTACCCCCAATTCCTTATAATAGATCATTGGACTTAGTTAGCTCTTTAAGGTTTGATGCCATCTGATCTCCATCATTCCCTCCTTCCTTAAAACGATTTGTCCTTGAATCAACATCTTCTAGAAATTCCAATTTATAGGCATTGTCGTTGATTTTTGTAATTACTTAGAATGGACCATCTCCTCTTGGATGTAATTTAGAACGCCGCTGTTGTGGAAATCTCTTCTTACGCATGTGCATCCAATCGACCGATTCAAATGCAGTTTCCTTGTGCCCCTTATTTGCTTGCTTTGCATATTGCTTGACCAATTCTTCCTTCTCTTTATCTAAACTAGCACGTTAGTCAATAGGTAATGGAAGCAATTCTCTTAAAGGAAGTAATTCATCTAGAATTTCTTAGGGAAACAAATCTTTAGACTCCTATAGTAATGAAATATCCACACTAGGCAAAGATGAGTTAAGATTGTTAGTTGAAAAATAAACATCCTTTTATAGTAGTACAAGTAGTTACTGTCTTGTGAACATAACACTCTTAATTTCACTTTTTTTTTATCACTCTAATTCTTTTCCTTTCTCTCAAACTCACTTGTTTTTCTCTCCCCTCATTATTTTTCACATTTTTGCTCTTATTTTCTCTCACGCTCGCACTCTTTTGCTCATTATTACATTTAGCCTCGCTTTTTCTTTGTTGATTATGAGCTTCCTTTATTAGCTTTTGATCTTCATAAATCTGCATTAGAGTTAAAGGCACAAGATTCACACTTCTACCATTCAAGACAAATGAATAAACATTGTGAACACCATCATGTATAACCTTCCTATCATAATGCCATTGCTTCCCAACAAAGCATGACTCGCTTGCATAGGGGCCACATCATAAAGAACCTCATCCTTATAGCTACCAATGGAAAACACAATTAACACTTGCTTTGTCACCTTAACTTCTCCATATTCATTTAACTATTGTAGCTTATATGGCCTAGGATGCTTTAGTGTAGGTAAATACAGTTTTTCAACCATTAAAGAACTAGCAATATTAGTGTAGCTACCACTATCAATAATCATGCTACATACCTTAATATTCAAGGCATCTATTATGAAAGATGTGTTCACACTAGACCTCATCACTATCATTCCTAGGCTGAATGTTAAGAGTTCACCTAGTGATTAGAAACTCTTCACTCATGGGCCCATCAATATCTATATCACTACAATCCTCTAATGGTGGCATCTTATACTCATTTGAACTTACACTTTCCATGCCACCATATCCAAAACAATCATAGCCCTTTTATTTAGACATTAAGAAGCAATATGCTCATGTTCTTGGCATTTAAAACACTTAATGTCATGTTATCTAGAAGAGCTTTTTTCAGTCGTACCTTTGGAATTAGCAATCAAATCCCTAGCCTTTGCATCTTCTTTAGATTTTGAGTCAATTTTATTATCCTTCTAATTTAATTTCCATAAAGAACTAGAAGCTGAGCCATACCTTGAATTGCCCCTATACTTCAAATCTTCTTTAGATTTTGAGTCAAACATTTTCTTGCACTCGCCGCCTATAGCAAGACATGCACTAGACAAATTACAATGAAGTTACTGTGTGAGTCAATACAGTAAACAAAAAAAAAATGATTATGTTAACAAAGTTGGTCTTTCTCTTCAATAAAATGAGTAAAGAATAAAAGGAAATAAGGAGAAAAAATGGAAAAGTTACTTTTGTCAAGTGTAAAAGTAGAACTAAAGCAAAAATTATAAAATTCATTCCAACAACTTGATCATCTCAATTATTAAAAAATTTCCAATCTCTTATAGCTTATAACAAGAATTGAAAATAAAAAACCAATATGCAAGTAAAAATCTAAAAATCAAATGATAAGTGTCCTTAGACCATTAATAATTGTGTCTTATTGATCATATTCTATATGATATTTATTTCACTTATTAAAGAAAAGGATGCTTATTGGATGAATTGTTCATTTCAGGGTCAAACAAGGAGTAATTAAGCTTTTGAAGGATTTAATAGGGTTAAATAAGGAGTAATTGAGCTTATGAAGGATTTATAATGAAATAAGCAAAGATTTTGATGAAGTTTTGGAGTGTCAATACAACATCAAGAGTACATGACTAAGATACACGGGTCGTGTACTATGTGTAATGTACAAATTAAAGAATGCAGAATTTTTAAGGATGCTCCAGTGTACACGACCTCCCTACCAGGGTCGTGTGGGGATCGCGTATGACCATAACCATATATATATACACACACATCTTGGTTCGTTATTTTGGGAATCCGAAGCATCATATTTCATTCCTAACCCTAAAGTGCACATCTTAGAGAGCATTTCAAGGGAGATTTATTAAGCAAAACCAAGAGATTCACAACAATTGTTCCAAAGAAGTTTTACTAATCATGCTATCTCTAAACTCTTCTAAAATTTTTGTTTTTATTGTTTATCATATGGAAGAGTAGATTTATATGCCCTAGGTTTTGTGAAACCCTAACCCATGTTTTGAATCTTTCTTAATTGATGAAAGTTTCTGTCTTGAATTCATTCATGTTATTTAAATTATCTTGTGATAATTTCTGGCCAAGATTATTGCATGCTTGATTCTTTTTTATTAGAAAGTAATTTCAACCAATATGATAGATCATTCATGAACGAAGAATTTGCATGTTTCACCTAGACATAAGCAGACTTCGAACTTCTACCATTGATATTCAATCTATAACTAGGGTTTATGAGTTTTATGCAATTTTGCATTAGCATTAGTAAAGGAAGACATTCCTACTATCTCATGTAAGAATAGGAATCAATTAACTTAAAGAGAGTAATTGATTTAATCAAGAAACCATGTTGTTCAAGACTTAACTATTCATTAGTTAACCCTATCATAAGTAGTAAGAGTTTGGGTAGATCAAAACTAAGGGTATTGTTGTGAATTAATTCTTAAAACCAAGAAAAGCACTCATACATTTTTAATTAAGGTTTATTAGTTATAGTTTAATTAACCATTAGAATTACCATAAATACTTTGATAATTTAGGTTAGATAGTAGTGAAAGGAAAGTACTAGTACTTGCCCATAGATCCTTAGGATGATAACCGAGTTAAATTCTATATTATGTGATAGGTGCACTGCCTTTATGTGGATTTAGGATTAATAAGATTTATAAATTATAAGCTTGATGATTAGACACAATCATTAAATTGTAACATCTCAATTATTGGACATGATTTAAGAATGCTCTACACCTACCTAAATTTTCATCACGCATGTGTCCCTTATTGAAACCTTAATCGCTTCATTTGAATTTGTTGTTATTGTTTAAATTTTAACATTTTTAAGTGCATATTACTTAGTCCTATATTTCCGTGAGATGCAATTCTAATATGATGCTTAAGAAAGAAAGAAATAATTAAATAAAAAACTATATTAAAGTATAATATATTCAAAACTTTTCAAATTAATTACATAGCGTTTTTATATTTATGTTTTTTTATAATTAATATAATAATTAATGCTAAGATGTATTGGGATTAGATACTAGAATTTAAAAGCAAATAATATATAACAATGAAAAACA
>JAMXBD010005163.1:0-24968 GCA_024138025.1 Combretum micranthum
GGAGAGAGAAGGAGATTTGTTTTGATTTTGTTAATAAATGTAATATTAAGTAAGATAGATGTGAAATAAAGTTATGAGAAATGTAAAAAGTAAGGTAATAGGTTATGGTGTTGTAAGAGTAGGTATTAAAAAAAGTAGAGAGAGAAGAATAGTGTAGAATAGTAATGAATAGTGTAATGTAAAGTAGATATGACTAATAAAGTACCAGTAGTAAAAATACGCGTATAATTGCAATCTGATATTTTTACTTACTGAAAAATTATAAAACTGATATTTTTGAAAAACCTTATATTTTTACTAGTCTAATGGTATATCCAGAATATTTTTATTATTCCGAGCCCAGGACATCTTTTTCAAGAACTGTATCCGTTCGGGTTTAAAACGGTTTGCGGTTTTACTAATATGATATTTTTAAGCTTCCTTATGTAATTACGAACTATTCATATACTAATCTCCTACTTAATTTCTTATGGTTGCTTATTCGGGATTGCAGGACTTAAACCTTACGTCTAACTAGGGTTTTGTTGACTTTAAGGTTTCAGTTGACTTTCCAATTAGGGTTTAAGCTAAATCCGATTCCAAAACTTTGGGGGTTACATAACGCCTTTAGGTTAGGGCGTTATAAAACTTTAGATTAATTCTGCTAGACCCCCTTCTGAGGCATGGTTACTAGGTTCTATAAGAGCTTCTATCGAAGTTCATAAGAAATTTGAATGTAGTAATGTAAAAGAGGGAAGCAACTAATTAAGCTTTTTATTAACACAGATCATGGTCTAAATTAGACTCGACTTTAGGTCATAGTATATTTATTAAGAAAGAACAAACAAAAAGAATAAAAGAATCGAGACTTTAAGAGAAGTCGCAGTTATTAAAATGAATAAAGAATTAACGAATCAAGGCCTAAATATAGGCCTTTATTAAAAACTTGCAAAAAGAATAAAGAATTATGATAAGCAAGGTCATAATCAAGTGCTCGATTCAAGCCTCGAGTGAAACTGTGATAAAAAATTATTGATCTTGCATGTTCCGGTTTGGCTCGAGGCCAAACATGTTTGATGGATTTCCTGTAAAATGCTTAAAAACAAATTTAAAGCATAAAATGTAGCCTAAATGCAATTATTTCTCTGTTATTCATTCTCTAATAAAAAATTTCATGATAACATCATTTATAAATACTTCAAAATCATCACTTACAGATTAATCACAAACAAATAAGGTTTTCAATACAACCTGGTAAAAGTCTTTACAACCCGTTAAATTCATAAACTCAAATTTCACCAAGGACACCAATCATCATCATCATAAAAATTCAAGGTTTCTTAAAAGAAAAACAAAAACATCTAACATCTTCTTCATATAGCAAAAGAAAAACTAGGATTAATCATCGTAAGTCCACCTTTCTCAATACTTGGCTTTTCTTTAGGATTGGCTTCTATGTTGGCAGGTAATGATCCTTGAGGTTTTTTTAGAGGAGTTTTGAAATTTTCCCTAACTATATCTCTAGATATGAATATGGCTGAATGGTTTCTCAATGTAGTATCGATGGTCTATTACCTAGCCTCAGATGCTTTGATGAATTGAGGAATCAATTCCTCCAAAGAGCTCTTACTAGCCTGGGGGAAACTTAACCCTTGACCTTGGTATTATGAAACTTTGGTGGATTAAAGCCAGATTATTAGAAATTGCTGTTACTTCACCTAAAATTTGATTGTTCCTCACCAGGTTGTATGTATTGTTGTAAGGTCATTCTTTGGTCCATTGAAATTATTCACATATTCCACATTCTTAAAGTCATACCTTCAACATTCTATCCAAAACTATCATCTACCATATTTACTTAGTTAGTACCAATGGTCATACTGTCCACCTTCCTACTCAAGGCTTTTATCTTGAGATCAGATTGGTTACCATTCAAGCTTAAAACTCCTCCAAACTTCTTTCTTAGCTCTCACAAAAAACATTGGTAGTAGTTGTGTGTTTCAAAAAGGTTCAAACACTCCTCATGAGATTTGTTATTGAGGCTTCCTCTTGCTACTGCATCAATAAGTTGCCTAATGCTATAGTTCAACCCATTGTAAAAAGTCTAGACTTGGGTTCATTCAAGAAGTCTATAGTGTGAGCGTCTACCTAGCAAGTCCTTCTATCTCTCAAAAGCTTCATAGAGAGTCTTGCAACTTTGTAGTTCTAGAGTGTGGTAAATACTTTCTCATAAAATTTGAAGTCATTTGTTGCTAGATAGTTATAGACTGTCTAGTAGACTATTGAACCATTTCTTAGCATTACCCCTCAAAGAAAAAGGAAACAACCTCAATCTAATGGCATCTCCATTGATCTTAAATGTGTCAGGTCAGAAACTCTAGGTCTAAATTAGACTACTGGATTCTCTTAACAAGTTACTAGTAATTTAGGTCCCATAAATTTTATGAATGCTTTGTTTAAAAATCCATTTTGAGGATTTGAAAACGGGCGATATAAAATTTTACTATCTCTCTCTCAAGGTGATTATGAGAAACTTCATTGGTAGTCTAGATTTATTAAAAATAATGATCTCTCAATCTATTTAGTTATAATCAAACGTAGATATAAAATGTGCATCACGCATTTGGATCTACAAAATTAAGTTTGAGCTACAAATACCCAATCATCATTCAATTGAAAAGCACATTTGAAATCTTATAAATCAAGATTTGGATTCACAAACTAAATTCTTTGTTTAAAAACCCATTTTAGAAATTTGAACACAAGTGACAAAAAATTTCATCATCCCTCTACTGTCAAGATGATTATGAGTAACTTCATTAATAATCTAGATCTATTCAAAAGATTGATTTTTCAATCTATTCATTTGAAATCAGATATAAATCTAAAGGTGCACCACACATTTAGATCTACAAAATTAAGTTCGAGATACTAAATACAAATACCCAGTCTTAAATTTGGTTGCAATCACTAACGTTAGGCAAGCACACCCAACAAAGTAGTATAGAAAATACTGGGTCGTAATCCTTGGGGATTGTTGGCATCTACCTTACTCCATTATCATCTATTATCTAGCCAAAGAAAATTTAGCAAAACATAAAGAAAACAAAAGCTAAACTAAGGTCAATGCATATATATATGTGTGTGTGTGTGTGTGCGTGTTTAGGGTAAAATTAAGTATAAGTCTGTAAAATGCAAGATGAGACTTAGGATTCGCTTCAGCAATTCTTTATCATGTGATTTCTCAATAAACTCAGAGAGTTGTTAGTTAGTGTATTTAAACCGTTGAACTCACTAAAGTAAGTTAAAGCCTCTCTCAAGATTAGAAACTTTAGATTTAAATCAAACTACTGGAATCTCTTCACAAGTTATTAGCAATCTAGATCTGCATAAAATTTAATAATCCTTTGTTTAAAAACCCATTTTGGAAATTTGAAAACAAGAGATAGAAAGTTTCACCATCCCTCTCTCAATGTGATTATGGGAAATTTCATTAGTAGCTTAGATCTATTCAAAAGAATGATCTCTCGATCTATTCAATGAAAATCAAATGTAGATCTGAAAGGTGCACCAGACATTTAGATCTATAAAATTAAGCTCAAGCTACTAAATACAAATACCTAGTCAGCATTCAACCGAAAAGCACATTTGATATCATTAACTCCAGTATTATCAATCCTAATCAAACTACAAATCAGGATGAGATATTTCAAGTCTCCTGCCATATAGATAGGAAAACAATTGATTTCGCACAAAGTTCGAACTAGAAAAGCCAGTTTCCATGCCAACATCCGAATATCCATCATCCTCTAAGTAATCAGTCAACTTACAATATAACATTCTAACTACTTCTTCATTTACCTTAGCCATAAACAAAAAAATATCCAAAATATTATCTAAAGCTACTCCAAGCAATTGAGAATACGAAAAAAGTTCAAAACATCTTTGGTTTTAAACTCTACCAACATCGATAGAAAGGTCATGAAATAGGGAATACTTACCCAAATGCCTTAGAAGGAAAGGAATCCATCAAAGGCAGGTGCCAGAGGTGGAGCACGTCCATTGGCAGTCCTTAGAGGCATGGTTAAAGAAGAACAATGGAGAGAGAAAGAGAAGTTAGGTAGTGAAAGAAAGAGGAGAGAGATAGAGAATGAGGGTGTTAGAGATGGTGAGAACGTGGTGGGGAGAGAGGTGAAATGTGTGTGAGTGTTTGGAAGAAGATTGAGAGGGATTTTAGGATTTCAGAGAGAAAGGGGAGGCAAGAAAGAGCACGGGTGAGAGGAAAGAATAAAAGAAATGAGTGAAGAAGAAAGTTATATATGTGTCTTTAAGAAATGCATATCGGCAAGCCAGTTATAAGAAAATTACTTTACTTTAAAAGACCGGAGGCTACCACGTCTGTGATCATGCTCACATAAAGCATACCAGCAAGTTAGTCTTATTCGCATCGGCGAGCCGATATCGGACTAGTGAGTCAATTATTTCTGCAGATTTTAATAGACAAAACACATCATATTTAAGTTATAATGAGATGTTTTGAAAAAAATATTTGCTCATCACCTTGGCTCAATGATATTTGGCACTCATCTCGCTTGCTCTTGCTCAATTCTCTACGTAAGGGGAAAAAAAGATCCTCACTTAAGGGTTTTGCATAAATGTCAGTGATTTAATTGTTTGTGTCAACAAATTCCAAGCTAATATCATTATTTAGAACATGATCTCTAATGAAATGATTTCTTTGATGTGCTTGATCCCTAAATATTGGATGTTAAATTGATAGCACTTGTGCTATCACACCAAATTGGGACATTTTCATACTTGAGTCCATAGTCCTGCAATGTTTGTTTCATTTACAAAACGTATGCACAACAACTACCGTCAGCCACATACTTGGCTTCGATGGTTGAGAGTGCAACTAAATTTTGCTTCTTTAAGTGCCTAGATATTAAGAAGTTTTTCAAGGAAGTGGCACGTATCGCTTGTGCTTTTCCGATCAACTTTACACCTAGCAAAATCATCATCAAAGTATCCAACTAGATCCAAGAGGATAAACTCTAGATACCATAAGCCAATTTCAATAGTGCCCACAAGATACTTGAAGATACATTTTACTATACTCATGTGTGATGTCTTTGGGCAAGATTGAATCTATACACATAAGCACACTGTAACATGATATCAAGTCCAGAAGCTGTTAGATATAATAAGCTGCCTATTATGCTTCTACACAATTTTTCACAAATCCTTTTGCCATTTTTATCTTTGTTAAGTTTTACACCTATGCTCATGGTGTAGGTCTTGTTTTATAATTATTCATTTTATATCTTATCAAGAGTTCTTTAGTATATTTAGATTGATTTATGAAAGTGTTATTTTCAATTTGCTTAACTTAGAGACCTAGAAAATAATTGAGCTCTCCCATTATGCTCATTTCAAATTCATTCTTCATGAACTGAACAAATTCATTTATAAGACTCATGTTAGTAGCTTTAAACATAATGCCATCCACAGAGATTTATATAATCGATGTATTTGATTATTGATTTTTGATAAATAATGTTATATTTATTTTTTCTCTAGAAAAACCTTTGTTTAATAAGAAGCTACTGAACCTTTTATACCAAGCTTTAGAAGCTTGCTTTAGTCCATAAGGAGTTTTGTTCAGTTTATAAACATGATAAGGGAATTAATCATTTTCAAAACACGGTGCTTGCTCTACATAAACTTCTTCTTTGATGAAGCCATCTAAGAAAGTACTTTTGACATCCATTTGAAAAAATGTAAAATTTTTGAAAGTTGTGAATGATAAAAGCATTCTAATGGCTTCTAATCTAGTAACGGGGGCAAAGGCCTTATCAAAATCTATGCCTTCTTCTTGATTATATCCTTTAGATACTAACTAAGCTTTGTTCCTAGTTACTATTTCAGCCTCATCAAGTTTGTTTGTATTAACTCATTTGGTTCTAATAACCAGTCTACTAGGGGATTAAGAACTAAGATCTAAACTTCATTTCTTGTGAATTGATGTAATTCTTCTTGCATTACCTATATCTAAAACTCATCTTTTAAAACTTCTTCTACATTTTCAGGTTTTGTTTAGGATAGAAAGATTATATTGCTCATATTTCTTAAAGATGATCTTGTCTGTACCCTATTTGAAGGTTAGCCTATTATTAGATCATTTGGGTGTGAATTAACATATTCCATTCTTTAGGAAGGTCCTGACTAAGAGATTCATTTGAAATATCTTTTCTAAATTCATTTCTTACATCATTTCATTAACATTTACATTGTTTTCAATAGAAAACTTATCAAAATCATCACATACATTATACACATCATCACTTGAACACACATGAGGCAAAACATCATCAAAAGCAATATGAATTGATTCTTCCACAACCTAGGTTCTTTTATTAAAAACTTCATAAGCTTTACTATTTAGTGAATAACCTAGAAAAACACCCTCATTACTTTTAACATCAAATTTAGCTAGTTGATCTTTTCCATTGTTTAGGATGTAACATTTAGTGCTAAAAGGATGAAAATAGGAGTTAGGTCTTCTTCCTTTCCAAAGCTCATAGGGGGTATTTTTAAGAATTGGTCTAATGAAGACTCTATTAGATATATAACATGTAGTATTAACAGCTTAAGCCCAAAAATATTTTGGTAGGTTGTTTTCATGCAACATTTTTTTAGCTATCTCGATTAAAGTTCTACTTTTCCTTTTAGCTACTCCATTTTGTTATGGTGTTCTAAGTGCTGAAAAAGTATGTTCAATTTCAAGTTTACTATTAAAATCATCCATTTCATAATTTTCAAATTCTCCCCTATGATTGCTTCAGATAATTACTATGTTAAGACCTTTCTCATTTTAGACTTTCTTGTAAAGTCTAAAAAAGACATTGTTAAAGTCATCGTTAGATGTTAGGGTAAAGGTCCATATAAATCTAGTGAAGTCATCGACAATAACCAAGGTATATATTTGCGACCCAAACTTAAGATTTGAGTAAGTTCAAATAAATCCATATGTAATATCTTAATGGCCTAAAAATGGAAATAGCCTCCTTAGACTTGAAGAAAGTCTTTGTTTGCTTTTCCTTGTTGATATGCTTGACAAATCTTATCATTTTGAAAATTTATTTTCGTTAAGTTTTTGACAAGATTCTTTTTAATAAGTTTTAAAATTACATCCATGTTTGCATGCCTCAATTTTCTATGCCACAACCAACTATCTTCGTTTTGAGAGTGTGGACATGTCTCATATGAAGATTTGAAATAATCTAGATTGATTTTATAAATAGTTTATTATCTATACCTTTCAAAATGAGCTTGAATATTTTCAGTTCTTTCAATAGAGTATTTATTAGTAAAAAATGTTACTTTAAAGTCATTATCACATAATTGACTAACACTAAGCAAATTATGCTTTCAACTATTGACTAAAAGCACATTTTTAATAATTAAATCTCTGTTTACTAGAATGTTACCTTCACCAAGTACAGTTGACTTGTGTTTCTCTCTAGAGGTGACACTTGATATTTTAAAATCGATGTTGTAAACTTGGATAAATCTCCGGTCATGTGCCTTAAGAAGCCTTTATCTAAGTACCATTTATTGTTAAGATTCCTATAAAATAGGGGATTATTTCTTTGGTACCTATTTGAGTTTGGGTCTGTAGACCCTTGAATTTTCCATAATTCTTAGAAAATAATCCTAAAGTTAAATACCGAAACTAAAACCTTAAAAACAACCCAAATTAAAATCTAATTCTAAGTAAGATTAAATACGAAAATTCTTAACCCTGAGAAAAAGAGAACCCTTAAAAATAGAATGGAAAATCCAACAATTGTTCGATTCAACATCCGTACACTAGACAATTCATCTATGTGATTCCTAACACGTAAAACGAGATGGTATATCTAAACAATGTTCATTGACAAAATTATAAAACCATAAACCCCTTGGTGAATTTCAGAATTGTAAACCCTTGAAAATTTTCATAATTCTTAGAAAATAATCGTAGAAGTCTAATACCAAAATTGAAATCTCGAAAATTGACCCAAGTTAAAACCAAATTCTAAATCTAGTCAAACACGAAAATTCTTAGTCTTGAGAAAATGAGAACCCTCGAAACAAAATATAAAATCCAACTATCGGTTGAATCAACTATCGGTTGAATCAACATCCGTATGTCAATCAAATCATATACCCGATTCCTAAAACACAAATCAAAAAGATATATTCAAATAACGCTCGACAACGAAATGCTAAGATCTTAAAACCCTCGATGAATTTTGGAATAAAAATTTTCAATTTTCACCAAAAGTCAAACTGAGTCAACTCATAACCCTAGACTCGGTTAAAACGATCCTAAGAATTAAAAACTATTAAATAATCACAAATAAAATGAGATAAACCATAGATATTGAACTAAAAATATAATACAATCAAAACTCTAAAATTATATGAACTTACGAATAACTCAACAAAACTAGAAGTCAAATCGAAATGCTAAAAGTCAACAAATCTTACAACAATCCTCAGTGTTTAAGATTCGACAATCCCACACTCTTAAACCCTAAACAACAAAATGGAAATAATTGTTGATAATAGTTCGTAATAATATAGGGAAGCTTAAAAATATCAGATTCGTAAAATTCTAGTGTCCTTCGGATCCGAACGAGACCAGTTTTCAAAAATCGTGCCCTGGTACACCGGATGGAAAAAATATTCCGTTAATACCAATAAACTTGTAAAAATATAAGGTTTTCAAAAATATCAGTTTTAGAATTTTTCGGCAGTTAAAAATTACAGATATCGCATTTATACTCGTATTTTTATTACTACCGGTATTTTAATTGTCTAGTTTACTATTCATAGTACTTTCTACTATTCATTACTATTCCTCTATCTCTACTTTTTTCTTACTACCTATTCTTACTTCTACATACCTATTTCTTATAAGTTTCCTTTCCCATAAAAATTCTACATCACATATTATCAAACTTCTCTCACACTTTTCTTCTAAAATTATTTTTTTATCACTTCTCTCTCTCCCCTTAATGTTGCCGTCCACTCCTCCCCCTCTCTTCATCCCCATTTAATTTCTTTTTCAATTAATTTAATTACATTTAATTTTCACTCCAAAATTCTATAAATACCCAATTCCTCCTTCATTCTTTCACATACTTTATTCTACTACCAAAACTCTCTCAAATTCACTACACAAACACTTTCCACAAAATTTTCCTCTATCAAAACTCACTTTCACCAAAAACTCACAAAATTTCTCTCTATACTCAATACAACTACCATTTCTCAATAACCACATAACTATACATTCACTACCATCTTCATACCACATAAACACTTTAGGTAAAAATTTCTTCCAACCATTTATTTACTCATATCATGTAACTCAACATGTATATGGTGTTGTTTTGAAACTCATATGAGTAGTAAAAGTAACAACATGTTCATATTTTGTTCTTGCACATAAACTTCCTATTTTATTATGTTATGTTGATATATTTTTGTTATAATGCTAATTTCTTATTCATATCTAACTAAATATATTTATGTATTCATATATAATCTTTAGAGCATATAAGCTCACTTGTTATTTATTTAATTTCATGCTTTGTAATTTATTTATTTCATGCTATTTCTTTAAGACTAGTCTTTCTAGTCTTAGACTTGTCCATATCAAGTCAAAACAACCTTTTCTTTATTTTCTTTATTCTTTTGGGACTAGTCTATTCTTAGTCCCGAGATGCCTTGATGAAGTTAAGGCTCCCAATATTTGACTGGGATACCTTGATGAAGCTAAGGTTCTCAATACTTGATATTATCTTGCTTATTATTATTTGTTTCTAGTATTTTCTTATGTTTTTATTATTTTACATACTCATAATACTTGCATCTATATAATGATATTGTCTCAACTAATTTAAAAGTAGAATTTTACTAAAGGAACTTCAAACTAGATTTTCTATCATGTGACTTGTCACAAAATAATGAAGTTATTATCAAATAACATATAAATACAGTAATACAAAGTTTTCTCAAAGTTTTCTTAAATAACAAAGATAGTTTTATGAAGGAAACATAAGAAACAAATACTTTCGTTGTATACTATGGGAACCTAAGTTTTAGTAAAATAATTTGTTAGTTTTCAAAGTTCTTACAAAAAGCTTAACGATTAAACTCTTTTAAACTCCATGACAAAACCAAGAAACAAACTAGTTTTCAAAGTTAAGATAAATTCAACCCATAAAGTTATAAACCTACTTAGGAAAATAATGATTTTCAAGTTTCTAAAGAAGAAACTTATTTTCAAAGGATATAAACAAGATGAGATTAAAAACAAAGGATTTTATCAATAAAGATGATTCTTTTCAAAGGAAATAAAAGAACAAGTTTTAGAAAACAAAAACTTTTATTTTAAATAATAAATATAAGAAAGACAAGACTCATTTTCTAAAACCATTTTAATACAAATTTATAAAAAGGTTTTTTAACAACTTAGTACACTTTTGATAACTTTGATCTTTTATCACTAGAAGTAAAATTTATGAAAGATTAAGGTTAAAAGAAAGTTTACTTGTTTCGGAAAAAGGAATGAAGAAAATAAAATAAGAATATACTCATTTATAATAACCTATGAAAATATAAAGTTTCTTCAAAATACTTGAAAAGAAATTGTCAAAGTTAAAGTTTTAACAACTCAAAATGAATTGTTTTATGAAATAAGTTGTTGAGACACTACCATTAGAATTTTTGCATATAAAGTGAGCTTATCTATATACTCAAAGGATTTCTCAATTATATATATATATATATATATATATATATATAATCTAAAGGATTTTGAAATGAAGTTGATTTAGAAAATGGTTTTGCAAAAATTTAGAAATATTCGTTTTAAATATGTACCCAACGTTTTTGGAACCCAAATGACCTTATATAATAAAGATAACCTTAGAAATGGATAGATCTTTTTGAATAGGTAGAAAACGGTATATTATATGCGAAATTCTGAGTTAAAATGAGTAAGTTATGACCATTTTAAATTGGAATTTCATTCTATACGAATTTGACGAACATAGTGAAATAGAAATAGAAAGTTTAAGTAGAATTTCTATGAAATACTCATCCCGGGTATTTCTTTTGTCTAGGTGACAAAAGGTACAAGATTGTCCTTCCTGAAGATTAATACGACTAAGAAGATCACGAAATGGACAAGTGAGTTATTCCTCTTAATTTCGTTACCTTGCTTGTGCTTGTAAAGTAATGGCATTAGTATACTAAGAAAAGATAAAAATGGATATGTATAGGAATTCAGGGATATGTATATATGTGATTCTTTGTTTATGCGTGAAATGAGAATTAAGAATATCGCAACTTCAAACTGCCTGTTTAAGTGTTTTTGTTTACTTACTTGTATGACTGTTTATTATTTGCTAAATTGATTGATCGCCTTCTAATAAACCTTAATAGGGTTTGGCTTAAGAAAAATAAAAAGCTCATGCATAGCATCCATCGAGTCATATCTCTTTTGGAAGGCTGCTACTCCTACGCGTAGAGTTGGATTAGCTGTTATCATGCTATGACACAGGCCATGTTCCTTCCTAGAGAATCCAAATCGCCCAGGGAATGCGACTCTAGGTTTGGAGCCGAGCTAACCGAACGCTTTGGGTGGGGACCTGGGGACTAGCAGTAGAAGATCGAGGATCTTCATCACCGATTCCCTAACCTTCGATACGGAGGGGTAAATCGGTTCTATATATGGTTTCCAGACAACTATATATATTTGCGTAATCATGTAATTGTTGTATTGTACGCATAGCATATGTGTGAAAATTTAAATGAACTTGTTTGAAACATGGTGCGAATGAAAAGAAATATCTCACTAAGCTAGTTGTAGCTTATATCCCTATAGATTTTGATGAAACTGGTATACCTGTGGCTTAAATTGAGGATCATGACGTTAAGAAAGTCATTGAAGGATGTTAAGCTTTTATGAAGGCAATGGAAACATAAGATGAAGTTATTTTGTAAGGTTCTTTATATGTAATATATTCTATGTTAGTGTTTTGGAAATTCTAAGATGTATATTTATTTGAAGACAATAGAGGGATATGCCTCTAAGAATTGCAATTTAATATGTTTATGTTTTATGATAAGTATTCTCTTTGCCTTGTTACTTGATTATTATCAATATAAATTGCGCTACTCCGATGCGTTCTCTTGGTTGTGATGTACACCTTGTACATGATATGAAAGCCTTTGTGTGACTGAGGTAGTTATTCCTAGGCTTTAGTATTGTGTACAGCGGACTGCCACGTTTAGAGTACCCCTCAGGGCGTGACAAGAATAAAAAATTTAAAGTAAATACCAAAATTCAACTCGAGTTAACATATAGCCCTAGACTTGATTAAATAATCCCGAGGATTGTAAAATATTAAATAAATCATAAAAATGAAGTAAAACTTAAAATTTGAACAAAAAATATGACACGGTCATGAACCTTAAAATTTTATGATCTTATGAGTAAATCATAAAGCCGGAAGTAAAACCAGATCCCTAAAAGTCAAATAAGTCAACAACATGCCTTAGTGAGACTAGATCCGGCAATTCCACGCTCGAAACCCTAATAAAATAAAAATGGGATAATGGTAAATTATGTTCCTAATAGTGTAATATAACCTAAAAAGATCAGATTTGTAAAAAATTCTTTTGTTTCAAACCTGAACGGGAACATATTTAAAAAACAATGCCCTCGTGTACATAATGGTAAAAATACTCCAATGGAACCATTAGACTTGTAATAATATGAGGATTCCAAAATATTAGTTTTAGAATTTTTCGGCATCTAAAAATATCAAATATAGTCCTTTTACACGTATTTTCATTATTACTAGTATTTGTTGAGTCTACTATTCATTGCGGTATTTCTACTATTCCTCTATCTCTACTCTTTTTGACAATCTATCTCTACTCTTTTTTACAACCTATACACCTATTCCTTACATTTACATTACTAATACTACTTTTTAATAAACTTATCTTACACTTTAATTTCTTTTCATTACAAATCAACTGACATCCTCCCTCTCTCCTCAATGTAGCATTGACCCTCTCTCTATCTTTCTCTATATTTTTCTTTTTCAATTTATATTATTACAACCAAGTTCCCTCTACATTCATCTATAAATGCCCCATCTCCTCCATTTCTTTCACACACTTCTTAAACATACCAAAATTCGCTTAAATTCTCTCCACAAATATCATCTTCAAAATTCTCTTCCCAACTCTCTCTTCTCTTCGTAAGACTATCATCCACCTACAACTAACAATACTTCATTCCTTCTTCAACCAACAAAAACCATTAAGTAAAAATTCCTAGAGCTATTTTCATGTTCATGTTAACATAACAAGACCATATTTTATGTTTTCTAAACCCATAGGTATTACAAAAGCAACAATATGTTCATGTCTTGTTTAATAATATTCAAATATTGTTATTATTATGGTTATATTGTTATATTTTATTATTGCTCCTAATCTAACTTTTATATATTACCATATATATAAATAAAATATATATATATATATTCTTAGAGCATGTAAGCTCACTAGTATAATTTTTATTTATTCATGCTCTTATATTTCTTACATTTTATTTATTTATTTCATGATATTTTATTAAGACTAGTTTTTCTAGTCGTAGACTTATCATCATCAAGTCAAAATAATTTTTCTTATATTTCTTTATAGACTTGCCTATGTCTAAGTCTAGAAAGTCTTGATTTAAGCTAAGACTTCCTAATACTTGACTTTTATTATGTGCTTATTTTATTTCTATGTCTTTTATCTTTCATACAAATTATTTTTGTCATGTTACTTAACTATAAGTTCATATTCATGAATGGTCATATTGTTGTCTTGTCGTCTTAATAAAAAAAATAAAAGTAGTTCTTTCTTTGATAAAGAAAATAAAACTAAGCTCACGATAAAAAAAAAAAAAAAAAACTTTTGTCACTTACAAAAGTTCCATTAAAACTTAGAATTTTGTTTCAACAGCTTCTCTTAAAAAATTTAGACAAGTTCATCATAAATTCTAATGTTATGCTAGACTTCCTCAAAATATAACAAAGTAGTTTCATTATATTCTTTTTAAACTACCAAAAATAAAATTTATTATTTAAAACCTTAATGTTGATAATTCTTTGATATGCAAACTTTTCTTAAAAAACTTATTTGAGATTATTACCAATAGTTTAATAAATACTAAGAACAAAACAAATTTTTCAAGTCAATCTAAGATCAACTCTCTAGTTAAAATCCACTTAGAAATAAAATTGGTATACAACTTAAGGAACTAAGTTTTAAGAAGTAAATTCATTTTCTTTTTATAAATTAAGGAAATGATAGTTATAATAATTAGATACCCACTTATAACAAGCTAAAGATTTTTCCAACGACCCCTAAAGGCCCATGTGTTGAAAATTTTCGAATTAAGAAAGAAATATTATAAGCATAAAAGTTTAAAATAATTTATTCACTTAATTTTTCTCTTATGACTTAAATCATTTGTCTTGTACAACTTAGAATGATTTTCCTTACAACCATATAAAGATTTATGTTTTTGGAAAGTAATTAGTTAAAAGAAGATTGATATGAAAATAAAGTATTCACGAACTCAAAATAAATATAAAACCGTGATTTTCTCTAAATTGAGTTTCATATTTATAAAATCTAAGGATTAGAGTTTTGTTTTAAAATTTAAACTTAGGAAATTCTTTAAAGGGGAAATACACTTAGGTTTTATGTCACAAGGAGGTAAAACTATGTTTTATAAAATAAATTGTTAAATAAGAATTTTAAACAAACATAAGACCTTTAAAAAATTTTAAATATATATATATATATAATTTCCTTTATGACCTACTTGTTGAGTCACATATTTACAAAATAGCAATGTAATCATAAGTCAAAAAATGATCTTTCACAAAACTCTATATTTCATAAAGATTGTTTACAAATTTTTATTTTTGAGACAACATCATTGGAATCTTGTATATAATATGAGTCTATGTATATATTAAAATGACTTTTCAACTATATAAATATTTACATATTTGCTATGGAATCTTTGGATGAAACATAATTTAGAAAAATTACAATTTGAGGCTAGAATTTTCATGTTAGAATTGTACTGGCCCTTTTTTAAACCCAAATGACTTCAAATGTTCAAAATAATTTTAGAAATAGATAGATCATTTCAATTAGGTAGAAAACGACATCTTATATGCGAAATTCCAAGTTAAAATGAGTAAGTTATGACCATTTTAATTTTAAGTTTCATATAATCCGAATTTTGATCAAAATAACAAAATAGAAATAGAAAGTTGAAGTAGAACTTCTATGAAATACTTATTCTAGGTATTTCTTTTGTCTAAGTGACAAGAAATACGAGACTCCCCTTTTGAGGATTACTACGACTAAGCAGATTGTGTTATGAACAAGTGAGTTTTCCCCCATTATTTCGTTACCTTGCTTGTACTTATTGATAGTTGCACTAGATTTATAAGTACAAGATAGAATGAATATGAATGGGATTATGGGTTTATATGTATATGATTTTACCTATGTATGACAAGGGATGCTAAGCATATCAAAACCAACAAATGATTATTTAAGTATATCATTAATATTGCATGTTGTTTATGTATTTATGATGCTTGCTTGATAGCCTTTAAGCATACCATAATTATATTCGGCTTTGATATAAATTAAATGAACACGCACTACATCCATTGAGTCACATATGGAAGACTACTACTCCTATGCGAAGAACGGGAAGGTCTAAAGCCAGAAAGGCCCCCAACTATGCTTATTCTTAGAGAACTAAGGCGTATCAGGGATACATCCCAATGATGAGCCACATCAATCGATTGCTGAAGATAGGGTGCGTCCGAGGACTAGCAGTGAAGATCATGAAGACCTTCAAATACCATTTCCTAACCCTCGATATGGAGGGCGTAAATCCATTATGTGTATGGTTTTTGAATACGCATACATAATTATTTGTATCATGTGGTTGTTGTATAGCACACATGGCATATGCGTGAATTAATAAATTTGATTGAAATCACGGTATAAATAAAAGGGAATATCTCACTAAGCTCATTGTAAGCTTACACCCTCATAGATTTTTGTTGAAACAGGTATGCTTGAGACTCCATCCGAGGACAGAAAATTAAGGAAATCAATAGTGGATTATTGAGCTTCTACGGAGGAAGTAGAAGCATAGAATGAATTTTCTTATTTGAAATTTCTTTATGAGTAACGTATGTTATGTTGAACATTTGGAGAGTACTAGGAATTGTATTTATGTAGTCTTGTAGACAACAGTGGAGATATGCCCCTAAGAGTTGTAATTGACCTTATTTATGTTTTATGTTAAGTATTTCTCTTGCCTTGTTACTTAATTGCTATCAATGTAATTGCACTACTCCGATGTGTTTTCTCTGATGTCTTGTACACCTTGTGCATAATATGAAAGCCTTTGCACGACAAAGGAAGTCATTCCTAAGCTTTAATATTATATACGGTGGACTGCTACGTTTAGGATACTTGTCACGCCCCATAGGGGTATCCTAAACATAACAGTCCGCCATATGCCATATAAGACTCTCGAATTACTATTCAAGTCTTTCGAGAGTCTTGTACAGATGTAAGGTGTCCCTTTACAACAATAGAATACTCTATTCAATGGAGTTAAAGAGTTTAATTCGGCATTCAATAAGCAATTAGATAATAAATCAAAAACGCATAAGTAATAAGCTACAAAGTCTATAGGGCATTCCTCTGCAAAAGAATATTTAAAGGTCTATTATAGTCATCCAGAGTCTCTTGGTTTCCTGTGGAAGTCTAAACAAATTTGAATACAACTTCAATAGGAACGCCTAGCTCCTGTACCTGAGCTGTAGCCTGTCTTCGTCTAAGCCATATAAACTCGTGCTGCAATAAATAGAAACTATGGGGCGTAAGCTATACTAGCTTAGTGAGTGAAAACTTCCGTGATCACAATTTTAACACATCCATCAAACAAGTGATTAATCAGACAAATGATATACATCAAACAGTGAATTCAACAAACATATAACCAGTCGAAAATCATATGTGGATAGACTTGCGCCCTCCATCCCGGGTTAGCAGATTAAAAAATATTGCTGTACGACGCTGTTTAGGCTTACGGCCAACCAACTTATAAATTTTGTTTTATGGATCACGATTAACCAACTCAATAATTTGTTTTATGGATCATGATTAACCAACTTTTACACCGTTTAGGATCACGGAAAACCAACCAATGCTAATGCTCCATCCCCATTGTGATATGAATGAGTTCAAATTCATCTTCGATTCCGAATAATCAATTATACCAATTCTTTTAAGTGACTAATCAATATCCATAAACAGTCAATCCTAGCTCATCTATGCAAGTAATGATTAATCACCCGGCTTCGATATTCTTTAAATTCTACTTCTCATAACAACATCAAACATATATAATTCCCGTTCAACCCCATCATGCATATTCATTTTATCTTTATCGAGTATCTAGTGCAACTACCATTACAATCACAAATAATAATTGAAATCGGAAGTGATACTCACTCGGCCCTGGTTCATCGGTCTTTTAGTAGTAGTAATAGTCCGGTGGTAGAGAATCATTGGGCTCGGGATCACCTTAAAAGGAAAAAATACCCTAATAAGTATTTCATCACTTAACTAATCCAAACTACATCTCAAAACTTAGAAATTTCCAAATTCTCGCTATTCGCGGAAGTCTCGATTTAAAACGGCCATAACTCAGTTATTTTAACTTGGAATTTCGCAAATTTTATATCGATTTCTATCTACTTCAAAAGATCTATCTATTTATAAAATTATTTTCAAGTTTTGAAAATATTTGAGTTACGAAACAGAAGGATCCATTTTGATCAGTAACGGTTCCCATTTCCGAAAAAAATAGTTTGGTTATTGTTTGAAATGTTTCCACTTGATAAATCATGTATACATGCAATATTATTGGTTTCCTAACATGAATGATATGTGATGAGTTTAATGTATGCATGATCTTGATGATTTTTACTAAAAGAAATTTTTAGAACTCTTTATTTTATAAGACTTCAACAATAACTACTTTTAAGAAATCTAGTTTCCTAACTTGATAACTCACTTGTGTTTTGGGATTAATTCTTAGAAATTTCTAATTATCTTAGTTAAAATTGAGTCTTCATAACATATACTACCTAAGACCTTCATTTTTAATTAAAAATTTGTATTTTACACTTTGCAAATATGTTTTCAAATAGGATTTACTCAAAAATTCGAATTTTTAGAAATCTAATTTTTTTGAATGATTCCTTTGGGAAAAACTTGTTTGATGCATCAAAATTTAAGATTTTATTATACCTATTCCTTAAGGACTCCACTTATTATATAAAACTTTTATTTTGAGCTTGGATAATAGGTGTTTTTATGGTCTTCATCCAAAATTACGAATTTCACAGGTTGACTAATAACTCAAAATTTTCTATCTTATTTCTACTCTTTGTTTTACATATTAATCTCATCAAAACTCATTTCAACTTATAAAAATCACTACTCAATGATACCTATTACCTATACTCTTCATTTTTCACATAAAACATGAGTTTTAGAGTTGATACAAGGGTTTTTAAAATGTGGCTTTGAAGTCATACGAATTTTTCTTTGAATATCTCCAACAAAAGCTTTTCCTTTTCGAGTTCTTTGTCTTCTTTGTCTTATCTACTTAAAGATTCACTAACTACCACATTTATATACACAAGACTAAATCTTTATGAGCATTAATGTATGAAAACAAAAATATCCATGTGATCATGAATGTCAAGTATAATATGAGTATCTAAATGTTAGATCTACTACTTATAATGCGTGAAAAAGAGTTTAAAAGCTTGATCATGGATGTTTATGCAAGATCTCTACATTTATATGCATGAACATGAAAATATTTCAACAAAAACTCATTCAAACACAAGATCTACTTGTGATGGCTTGACATTCATATTAGCATTTTCTTGTCCCTAGCAAATGCTCATGGGGACTTAAAGTGAAAATACTCATGAATAATCTTGCCATTACAAGATTAAATGGTAGAAAGGCTTAAGATTCATCACCTAAAGTTGGTTTAAGTGAAGAAATGGAGAAGAATGAAGCTTGTTTGGTGTGTGTAAGTGTGTGTGGGGGGGAGGGGTGAGGTTTGGGGGTTTGGGAGTCACAGCAATGGAGAGGAAAAAGGAGAGGATTATGTGAGTTTTGAACAAATGAAAATGAGAATGGAAGAGAGAGAAAATTAAAACATTTTATATTAAGTGAATTAGGGTTTGTTTTAAGTAATAAAAGGAAATAAAAATAAGCAAATTGGAGCCAATTGGGAGGATGTGCGCCGGCCATCTTTAAAGTGAGAGAGAGGGAGAGTTGAATATGTTTGAATTTATAATTTATGTAATAAAATGTATTAAATGTGATAAATTGTTTAAGAGATAAAATTTTCTTGGAAAAGAAAATATAATGAGTATTTGTAAGGATATAAGACTAGGGTATGGGTTGTGTGTGTAATAGGTTGTACTTGTGAGTAGTAATAAATAGTAGACAAGATATTTACTTTGCCAGTAATAAAGAAAATATGGGAAAAAGGCTATAACTGTAATTTTTATAACCCGAAAAATTGTAAAACTTATATTTTTAAAATCCTTATGAAATTTCGGTTCTAAAGAGTATTCCAGAATATTTTTCTGAATTTCTAATTCCGGGGCTCGCTTTTCAGTAATGACGGCCCGAAATAGAAAATTTTTCGAAATAAAAACTTTCTATGGTTTGAAATATACTTTAAAATAATATTCCACATTAATTTATTTTTATAAAAGTCCTTTTGATTTGAAACCGAAGGAAAGCCGGATCTAGGGTTTCTAGGTTTCTCTCACAAAGCTTGAACTAATCTGGTTTAGGGTTTCGTTTTCCAAAGTTTACTTGATTACTAGGAAAACCGGGGTTTACAACCTTCCCACCTTAAACAAAGTTTTGTCCTCAAAACTGAACTAACGTACCTTGTCCTTCAAACAACTCGGGGTACTTTCTTTGGATCTTCTCTTTCAGCTTCCCAAGTTGCTTCCTCGAAAGCATGATTTCTCCACAACACCTTAACATAATGAATTTCCTTATTCCGTAGCCTTTGGGTTTTCTTATCCAAAATCTTTATGGGATGTTCTTCATATGTCAAATTCTCTTTAAGCCGAATGGGTTCCAATTCCAAAATCCTTTCCCGGTCGGGTACATACTTTCTTAATACCGACACATGGAACACGTTGTGAATTCCTAACAAGTTTGGTGGTAAGGCTAGCCGGTACGCTAGATCTCCGATTCTTTCCAAAATTTCGAAGGGTTCAATATACCTCGTGCTCAACTTCCCTTGTGTACGTATTCTCTTTATACTTTTAATCGGACTTATCTTCAGGTACACATGGTCGCCCACTTTAAATTCGAGTTCCCTTCTTTTTAAATCCGCCCAAATCTTTTGCTTGTCTTGAGCCTCTTTCATTTTCTGTTAGATTACCTCACCTTATCGGCCGCTTCTTATAAATTCTGGCTCAATAGCTAAGTTTTCCACATCATCCCAAAACAGAGGGGACCTATAACGTCGTCTGTCTAAGGCTTCGTAGGGTGACATCTGAATAGTTGAGTGGTAGCTATTGTTGTAAGCAAACTCAATGAGAGGTATATGGTTATCCCAGCTCCCTTTGAATTCCAACACACAGGCCCTTAACATGTCTTCCAGGGTTTATATTGCTCGCTCAGACTGTCCATCGATCTGAGGGTGGTATGTCGTACTGAAGTGCAATTTGGTACCCAAGCTCTTTCGTAGACTTATCCAGAACTTGGACACAAATCTCGGGTCTCTATCTGAAATGATTCCTGCTGGTATGCTGTAGATGCACAATCTCTTGAATGTAGATCTTAGCCAACTTGTCCATTGAATAAATCATGTTTATGGGTAAGAAGTGCGCTGACTTAGTTAACCGATCTACTATTACCCATACGGCATCATAACCCAAAGAAGTCTTTGGAAAGCCACACACAAAGTCCATGGATATCTGATCCCACTCCATTCGAGGATAGGTAAAGGCTTCAACAATCTTCCTGGCCTTTGGTGTTCCACTTTCACTTGATGGCAAACCGGATACTTCATTACATATTCTACTGTATCCCTCTTCGTGCCATTCCACCAATAGTGGCTTTTCAAATCTTGGTACATCTTGGTACCTCCAGGATGTGTAGTGTAACCGGAGTTGTGGGCTTCACTCATTACCTCTTTTCTTAAATCTCTATCTTTCGGCACACACAATCTTCCCTTCATTCTGATCACATCCTCATCATCTATTGCAAAGTCCAGGTATTTCCCCACTTGGGTTTCCTTTTTAATCCTTTGTATTACTTCGTCATACCTTTGGGCCTCTTTGATTCTTTCAATCAAGGTTGGTTCCAATACCAGATTAGCTATCTCAAGCTCTGTACTTTGGTCTATGAACTCAATCCTCAACTTCTCAAAATCTCTAATCAGATCTCTTTGGCTTGTGATTAAAGCAGCTACTTCCCCATAATTTTTTCGACTTAAGGCATCTGCAACTGCATTAACTTTCCTTGGATAGTAGTTTATTCCCAAATCGTAGTCTTTTGTTAGTTCCAACCATCTCCTCTGCCTCATGTTCAATTCCTTTTGTGTGAAAAATACTTAAGACTCTTGTGATCCGTGTATACTTTACACCTTTGCCATATAGATAATGTCTCCAAAGTTTCAAGGCGAAGACAATCGCGGCCAACTCCAGATCATGTGTAGGGTAGTTCTGCTCTTGGGGTCTTAACTATCGAAAGGCATAGGCAATAACCTTTCCTTCTTGCATTAATACACATCTAAGGTCATTCCTTGAAGCGTTACTATGCACCGTATAAGACTTTTCCGGGTCTGGCAGAACTAAGATCGATGCCGATACCAACCGTTGTTTCAATTCTTGGAAACTATGTTCTCTTTTATCTATCCAAACAAATTTCTCTCTCTTTTGTGTCAACTAAGTCAGTGGCTTGGCTCTTTTGAAAAATCTTTCATAAACTTGTGATAGTAGCCAACCAAACCTAAGAAACTTCTCACTTCTGTAACTGTTTGTGGCTGTTTCCATTCCACTACAGCCTTAATCTTTTTTGGATCAACCGATATTCCTTCTCCTATTACAACATGCCCAAGAAAAGATATCTTATCTAACCAAAAATTACATTTGGATAATTTGGCGTACAACTTGTTTTCTCTTAAAGTTTGCAACGCCATCCGAAGATGCTCCTCTTGTTGTTCCTTAGTCTTGGAACATATCAAAACATCATTAATGAAGATGATTACATGCTTATCCAAAAGTGGCTTATAGACGTTGTTCATAAGATCCATAAATGCAGCTGGTGCATTGGTTAGTCCAAATGACATCACCAGAAACTCGTAATGTCCATAACGGGTACGAAAAGCCGTCTTTGGTACACCCTCAGGCTTTATTCTTAACTGATGATATCCTGAGCGCAGATCAATGCGTGAAAACACACATGCTCCTTGTAGCTGATCAAATAAATCATCAATCCTTGGTAAGGGGTATCGATTCTTGATGGTCACCTTGTTCAACTCATGATAATCGATACATAATCTCATCGATCCGTCCTTCTTCTTTACAAACAAGACAGGTGCGCCCCATGGTGACACTCTTGGTCTTATGAATTTCTGATCCAAGAGTTCCTGTAGTTGGGTCTTTAGCTCTTTTTACTCAACCGATGCCATCCGGTATGGTGCCTTTGATATTAGTTCGGTATTTGGAACCAATACAATCTCAAAGTCAATTTCTCTTTTCGATGGCAACCCAAGTAAGGTTTCTGGAAACACATCCAAGTACTCGTTTACCACTGGTATATCCTTTTCCTCCCGAGTTTCCTCCTTGTCCAGAATACCTTCGATAGGCACTATCTCTTCATCTTCCATCATCAATTTAAAAGAATTCAACCCAAACTTTCTTAGAACTATGGTTTCTCCTACGAACCCCACTCCTTCTTTCGATTGATCATAGAAACTCACCATCCTCTTTTGGCAATCCACTACAGCTCTAACCTTGCTTAACCAGTTCACGCCAAGAATGACTTCGTACTTATTCATCTCCAACACTATCAAATCACTCCTTGAGTGATGCCCTTGAATCTCCAATGGACAATCCTTTATTACTTCTCGAGTTGGCACGACACTTTTAGTGGGTGTTTTAATTCTCAGGCTAGTAGTAGTTGTGGCTATAGGTAATCTAAGTTGCTCAGCCAAACTAGCGGTGACGAACGAGTTTGTCGCTCCCCTGTCAAATAAAACATAAGCCTCAATTCTATTCACCCGTATGTGCCCTGTGGTCAGCAAATATCCATCACTACTCGATCCTAAAACACTATCACTGCTACCTATTTGGGGTTTTAGATTCCAACTTTCCCATATACAAATTTTAATTCCTTACAAAAAACTTGTTAAATAAAGAACTTTCAACTTAAGAGGGTTTTGTTACTAACCTGTCACTAGGCCGATATCCACGCTGTCTCCTTGGTCCATGGCGGCCAACTCCACCTCCTCATCATCATCCTCCTCGACCATCCACTGGCCCTCAAAGCTGTAAAGTCTCATCCCATGCATAGCTGATGTAGCCCGACTCCTTCTTTTACTCCCTGATCTCATAGGATTGGTATTGCTTGGAGTCCCAAATGGTCGAGCGGCCACACTTTTCCTTACGAGCATTCAGAGGCCAAGTGCCCCTTCTCTTTACAGATGAAGCAAGTCACGGCCATTTTCTTTGGACATGTATAAACCATATGGCCAGACTCACCACAAAAGTAACACTTATTTCTCAGCTGCGGGCATTGCCTAGGGACATGAGCCTCCTTGCACTTCCAGCAAGTGACACCGGCATTTAACTAATTTGGCCTCCCACTAGCATTGTCCTTGAATCCATGATATGGCTTGTACCTCTTTCCTTTAAACCATGAACTCGAGGCATCAAACAGCCTCCTTCTGAACACTCTCTTGTTAAGTTCCTGGTATTTCCTCTTCCTGGCTCCCTCTATCACTCGTGCCTTTTCTACCAACTCTGGGTAGGTTCTCACTCCAAATTCTTCCAGTTTGATCCTTAGTTCCTCATCCAACCTCCCAGAAATACTTGTTTCTTTAATTCCTCACTGTCCCTGAAGGATTCTGGGCATTACTATAGCAGTGAGTAAACTCAGTCTCATACTGTTCACAGACCTTCCCTTTTGCTTGACATGCAAGAACTCTGCATTGTATATCACTCTTAAACTTAAGAGAAAATAATTCTCCAAAAATTCCCGGCAGAAGGACTCCCATGTGACGGGTGGAGCTAAGCTTCTTCTTTTGGAGTCCCACTAGACTCTTGCATTATATCTCAACATATATGTCCCATATTCCAATTGCAAATAGGGTAGAATCTCATAAGCAACAAAGGAATGCTTTATTTGAGCTAGCCAATCCTCGACTTCGAGGCTTACCGAATGCCCGTCAAAATACCGGTTACTCTGATAAAGTCTGGTAAGGAGCTTCGATGAGTCCTTCGGTATGGTGGAGGTGGTGGTAAAGGTGCATTGTAAGAATGCTCCTCCTGGGAGCAGGAGCCTCGGTAGTCACTTCCCGGTGATCTGCTAGTGGTAGTGGTAACGGAGCAGAATCCCTGACACTTTGTCCTTGATGCGGGTTCTGGTTTTGAATTTTGTTCTAGATGAATGTGTTTAAAAGATGGCCAACTGCCAATCGCATTCATCATATCATTTTGTGGATTCTGGGGCGCTATCCTGTTGGTTTA